>VZZY01016837.1:266389-283788 GCA_013400335.1 Eurystomus gularis
GGTGCCCGGGCAGGTCCCCGGCGACGGAGAGCGGGGCCGGGCGGCCGTGGGGGGAGCATCCGCCTCGGGGGTGCCCGGAGCGGGGCTGCCCCGTGGGTCGCGCTTTCCCTGAGCGGCGGCGGTAAATACGCTGATGCTATTAGAGCCGAAGCCGCTCCCTGTAATCCCGCTCCTGCAGCGTGGGGCCAGGGAGCCGCCGCCGTCGGGGCCAAGGTCCCAGCAAAGGCGAGGGCATGCTCCCAGCCCGGCCCCCGCCAGCCAGAGAACGCCGCGAGGAGTCCTGGGCACAGCTTTCGGCCGTGGTAACAGTTTCGTTTTCCATTCCCCGGGCTCAGAGGGAAGAGGGAGCCCACGATGAGGCTGGGGAAGGAGCCTGCTGTTGAGTTTGTAACAGCCGCTCGCTTACTTACCCTTTGACTTAAGGCAAGTTGCTGAAATAATCTATACCTCAGTGTTTCCGTCTGTAAAACAGAACCATTAACAGAAAATAAAATAAATACCTCAAAATTAAAGCGTTCTTTAATAGCAAACAATTACCACGAGATGCAGAACTAATTTTTTGTTGTTGTTATTTTTAAAAAATACTTGCCCCATTTGGTAAAAGAAGCATTGGGCATCGAAGCTGTGATCACTTCTGTAGTCATGTAGAAAAGCAATAGTCCTTAAACTTTCAGCACCGACTTTACAAGCCATTGAGCAATGCCAGATTTCCC
Source organism: Eurystomus gularis (assembly GCA_013400335.1). Lineage (NCBI taxonomy): Eukaryota > Metazoa > Chordata > Aves > Coraciiformes > Coraciidae > Eurystomus > Eurystomus gularis. The sequence goes on from VZZY01016837.1 coordinate 267,103, forward strand.
CTGGCTAGAGGGCAGGACCACTGTCATTAGGAGAACACGGGGCTTAAGAAGATGCATCAGCTAAGGGCCTTGAAGACCAGCAGCCTCAATCCATCTGCAAAGACAAAGAAAACAATGTGCCTCATTCAAGCTTCTCTCTTTAGCCTTGCCCTTTGAGTTTTGGTATGGTTACTTGTCGAGTAAAAACGTGACAGCTTGCAACCTTCACAGTGGCCACTGAACAACACAGAACCAAAGCCTTTCCATTTCAGTCTTTGCAGACTTGGGCTGGATATCTTACTGGTTAAAAAGGAGGAGGGGAAAAAAAATTCTAGTCCACTGAGCTGTCCAGCTATGTTGCATTTTCCTTTTCCACTGAACATTTCTGAGCAAAGAACTCTTTGACCTTTACTAATACTTAAATCCTTGCTTTATTTGAGCAAGCAATAACTGAAAAAGAGAAAAGTTCTTATTATTCTTTCTCTTTTTTTTGTAGGTAAAAGATACCCTTCTTTAGTTTTTGGGACACCCAAGTCATCCAAGAGTATTATTGGGAAAAGCAGTCCTCTCTGGCAATACATACTGGATCACTCTTTGCGGGAACATCCTATTCTGAAGAAGCTGCGACTGGTCAGTATTTTATCTCCCAACAAAGGTTTTCTGTTCAGTCCCATTACTGTTCCACTAGGTCCTTTTTGTATCACCCACACCTTGCCCTGAACTGCTGAACTCTTTCTGTTATTCCTTCCTCCAGCTTATTTGCATATACATTAGCAATTGTTTTGAACTGGTAATACCTGTACTGTTCCCAAGCCCTTGTGTTTGGGCTGCACTGGATTTTGACTTAAACAGATGACTTCTGTTCATTTTAAGGAAACTGTAGCTCAGAGAGATGATGTTCTCCCTCAGGCCTCAGAACAGACCTTGTGACTCGGGATTGAGTCATTTCAAGTATGACGAACTACTCCTGTATAAAAGCAATTAAATGATAAGTACTGGAGCGGGTTGGTTGGAATGAACCCTAGAGGAAGAAAGGAAATGGGAGGACCATCCTTTCCATTCAGCAGCCACAGCATAGCTGTGCTTCTCCCGCTGCCTCCTCCTCAGTGCCCAGGGCCCTCCCACCCCAGCATGGGCACAGCTCCTCCGGCTCTGTGCTGTGAATCCAGAACCACTTGGTCTGACCTTTGGCAACAGACTTTAACCTAGCAGTTCATAAAAACATCCTACATGTCTTAGATGAATAAGGGCATAAGTACAAAAGTTATACTTTTTTTAAAAGTGCATCTGTTTATGTAAGTACACAGAAATAAAGCACTTTAACAGTCAGGGCTCCTCTATGGTTCTTCATCAGTTATAACTATTGCTGACTTTTCCACAGCCATGGTTACTTTGGCACATAGTAATACTTTGAATGATTAGCCACTGGTTATGACACAAACCCTGCCCTCCTTAGTTACTGTTAAATTCATACCAATTTCTGGCTCATAGATGGAGCAGAAAGCCATCTAAAATTAGAAAAGTGGGAGTATCTGTTTTTCCTGGGGTTTCTGTGGTTTTTTTCCCTAGGATACTGTTACAGAAGCTTTATGGTTTGTTTGTTGTGATATGTTACTTTTTTGTCCTTTCTAGATAACTGCTGATCATCCCTGGGGTAAAATGATGGTGTCCTGTGACCAGGCTCAGCTTATGGCAAATTTGGTCAAACTCATTAAAGCCAAGAAAGTTATTGAAATAGGTAAGAGTGTCACTTTGCCCTCTATAGTAGAATAAAGCTCCTGGCTGTGCATCTCCAAATACAGCCATATTTACATATCTAATCATAGTAAGGCACTGCATACCTGTCTTGGCAAACAGGTGGGCAAACTGCAGTACAGCAAGTAATATCTAATTTGCACTTACCTGTCACTTTGTCTGTGCATTCAATAATTCTGGCATCAGCACAGATAAGATCAACAGATCACTTGGGTTCCCAGCAGTTGCAGGACAGGGTGTATTCTTTCCTTCCTGTATCCCTTTCTTTCCAGAAGGAAATGTTTTGCTGCACAGACCCTGCATCTAATCCACTTTCCGTGATGCACCTATGTTAAGCGGGATGTCCCAAAGCCAGGCTGATGCTGAGCAGCCAGGTATGGGTTCCCACTGTCTTCGTTCTTGGCCTGGCTATTATGGTGCCCTGACATTTTGCTGCTAGTTCAGTCCCTTTGACCTCGGATTTAGCTCCACTTTTAAATAAGGGTGTTCCTCAGAGATGCAGGAACAGGCTGTGCCCTGTGTGTCCAGGAGACTTTTGGAAAAAGCCAACATCAAGCTTTGCTAAAAGATTTATTTAAAAAAAAAAAACAAACCAAGGAAAAATTTCTCCCAACCCAGCATTACATTAAAACAGAGGGGAAAACCTTTTGAGTCCATTAACGATTTGCCTTCCATGATTCCTCTGGCATTTTTATTTCTGAAAGGATCCCTGTAGTTCACCATTTATGTTTGTTTTTTTTTTTCCACATACGGTAAGTGTTGATGACTCTTATTATTTTCCTAGGTGTTTTCACGGGTTATAATACCTTGAATATGGCACTTGTCCTGCCAGATAACGGCAGAGTTATTGCCTGTGATATAAACGAGGACTATGTCAAAATTGGAAAACCACTATGGAAGGAGGTAAGCAGAATTTCTTCTGTTACGTTTGGGACAGCTGCCCTTGCATGTCAAGGGATTTTGACATCTTAGACTTGCACATTCATATGCAAACATTCATATCATTAAAGGAGGCTGAGACAGTTCAATTTGGAAAGACAAATAAGTGCTGTCTAGAACCTCAAAATAATAGCAAAAATAGCTGAACACCAGTCACTGCCTGAGTGCAACATACTAACAGGTTATTTCTTGACCATTTTCATCAGCTCTTTGTTTCTTTTCATTCTAGGCAGGAGTAGAGCATAAAATTGACCTGCGGATTAAGCCAGCAATTCAAACACTTGGTAAGTAACCTAAAATACCTCTTTTTTTCCCCTTCCCCAGAAATAGGGGATGGATATAATACCAATGAAATCTAAGACCAAACACGCTTGTGGATGTGGTCCCTTTGCTAACAGTCAGATAGCCTCTCATATTTAAAAAAAAAAAAAAATATCCAAAAACTTCACAACCTCTAAAGTTCACAGTTTTCCTGCATGCTAGCAGAGAGGAAGAAAATGCTTGTCCTGTTGTACTGGTCACTCACCTGTCCTGTCCATCGCCTTGTTTAATCTATGAAGTACTGTTGTCAGCTGCTTCTGGGAGAGCTGATTAAACCAGATTAATTGGACAAAGCCCAATTTCTCTTATCCATTGTCCATTCTAAGCAAGTATTTCTTTGCTGTAGACAGGAAAAGTTTTTTTGAAAAGGCTGAAGTGCAGAAAAAATACAGAAGCCAATATAAAACTTAAGGTGTAGCAGTTGAATTTTGTCCTGAGGAGTTCAGATTTAGGATGTGCCAAAAACATGCAAGGCCGTTAGAAAGGCAATGATTTTTTTCAAGAAAATAGAAGATGCAGGGCAGATGAATATTAATATTCTGAAAACACAAGAAATTTGCTAGGAATGGAGAAGGCAGAAGAAGGTTTCCAGCGAAGGTTTCCCACAGTGTTTGATGGATCCACGGATCCATCCATAACCCTGTATTACTTCCAAATTAATCCATCATTTCTAAAGAGGCAACTCTTAGCAGTGTGCTAGGGTACACTGTCCTTGAAGTCTAATGGACAGCTTTGTCTAGGCAATGCTTGAGACAGAATGATCCTCTGTCGGCAGAGGATAAAGGCAAATGAGAGGTGTGGCTGAGAACCTTAGAAAGGCAGCAGTCAGCCCCTCTGCAACTGGTAATTTGGAGTTCTCAGTCACGAAGTCCATTTATGAGAACTTAAAACTGAATTCCACTTGCCTTGGCCCAGAGAGGGAATACTTACAGCAATCTTTTGCTGTGATAAAGATCTCTGAAAGGATTTAGCTCATGACCTGTGTCATGGCACTTGATTATCAACAAGAGATTGGCATTTAGGACCTGTTCATAAATGTGAGAAAAATCTTAATCCATTTAAGAAAACAGTACTCCTCAGTCAGCTCAAAAAAATAGCTGAAGTTGTAGAGTATGTCCAGTTTCAAACTGCTTGACTTGTTTTTACTGCACCTTTCAGCAGTACCAACTGTATCCTGCAGGTTTGGAACTACTCCATGAACTTCCAAGTAGGCAGAAATCAGTAACTGGGTGTTTTATAGCATACATCGTGTCTAGGTCAGTTTTTGTGGGGTAAGCTTTTCTAGTAATTAGCTGTAGAGGAACAGGCTGCCTGGTCAAGGCACCAAAAAACATTATTTAATGAGAACTTTGACACAAATGGATGACTTCCTCCTACACAGCATTAACCAGTGTGTAACAACTCACTTTGTTGCTCATCTAGATGAATTGTTGGCCGGTGGAGAAGCGGAAACCTTTGACTTTGCTTTCATTGATGCGGATAAAGAAAGCTGCAACGAGTACTATGAAAAATGTTTGCGCCTCATAAAGAAAGGGGGAATAATAGCTATTGATAATGTAAGTACTGCAGTTGTAGCAGTAGTAGCACAGGGAGTTACTGCTTTTGCTTCTGGGAAAGGAGAAAAATCACAGTGGGATTCTAATAATGTGATTTCTGACCTGCAACTTGGTTGCCAACTGCAATGTTTGTTCCATGTTATACAAAGGAGGCTTTTAAAATGCAACATAAATGCAGCCTAAAGTAGGCTGTCTGGAACACTAATATAAGCAAGGAATAAAACCCTATAGAAGTAAGAAGTAATGTGTTAAATTTATGTTAGTGCCTAAACAGCCTGTGATAACAAACTTATCAATTTTTTTGTAATTGATTACAGAGAATGCTCATATTATTCCGATTTGTCTTGTAGTGTATTTTCTACTTTGTACAGTACTTATACAGCATTTGTCATCAGTAACTACTAATAAGTTATCAGTTAATAACTTTTACTTGAAACAAGGAATGGTGTTAAATTTCAGTCACCTTCAGGGTTATGGTGGCAGCTGAATAGAGGCTTTTAAAAATGCCTATGTTTAATCAAATCATTTTTTATTTTGGCTTCTAATTTGCAGTAGCAGTATAATTAGCCAATTCTGTGGACTCCCACTCTCACTTGCTTATGAGAGCTGCATGTCAGAAACCACTGGAAATCTGAAATGCGATAAACAATATCAATTTCTAGAAAATATGCAAGACCTTTTCCAAAGCTCCCTTTGTGGTCCAGCGAACATATTGGAATAAATTAGGTGCATGATATTTATTTTTTCAATAGGTCCTTTGGAGTGGAAGGGTACTAAAACCAAGAAAGGATGACTTGGCAACCCAGAGCATCCACCACCTCAATGAGAAGCTTCTCAGAGATGCACGAGTCAATATCAGCATGCTCCCAATGGGGGATGGCGTCACATTAGCATTCAAGTTGTAACTAGAGGAAGCCCAGCAGATGGGGAAACAACAAGCAGCATCAAATCATCAGGAAAAAATGCAGGCGAAGAAGCCTCAAAAGTGGTTATTTAACCTGTATTTCCACTGGATAGCATAGCCTGGGAAAGTAGACTTTAGGAACAGCAGGATCCTAAGGGCAACTAATCTGGGAAGAGTAACTTACTTTGAGGTCTACTATGGTTTCTTATTTTCACTGTAATAAAGTAAGTAAACTTACGTGAAGTTGCCCGTGTAAGACAGTGGTTGAAAAAATCTCCCTTTGTAGAACAACTGTGTTCCAAGTGAGTCATTACCAAAGTCATTTTCTGTCCTAAAAGAGGCTACAGAGTAGCCATCAGTCCTACCATCAAAAGGTAGAGGAGTTTCCTAATGTTAAAAGCCATAATAGAAAAATAGATTTTTAATGAAATGTACATGACATCAAGGAGATTGCTAACCTTCTCAAACTAATGATATTGAAAGTCAGTGGTAATTCTTGAAGGGTACTACATAAGAAGCCTCAAATATACACTGTCTGGGGGAAGCAAAAAAACAAGCGTCTTTAAAAGCATGTCCAAGGACAAACAGGATTTCTAATACATAGCCCTCCCTAAACCAGTGCAGGGTCTGACTTCTTTGAAATCAGAATGAGGAAGAACAAATGGGCAAGAAGAAAACCAAACCAATTCTTCCTCCTTCCTCTCTCCCTCCCACCTGCCCCCAGGGAAGCAACTTGCTAGGCACTTGTTTCCTGGGAAGTAGCAAGCATAGAGCATTGGTGGCAAATTTGCAGAAGGATGATTGCATGAGGATGCAATACAGCTGTTAACTGGCTATTTAAATAATTACTGCAAGCAGAGATTCCCTTCCCTAGGCAGCATGTAACAACATGATGCTTTTTCCATGCCCTAGTGAAGTATTTTTCCTACAGTATTCTTAACTCCTAGTTAACGTCATTTGCTGTTGGCATCCATTACTCTTATTAGGTCTTAATGCAATGTATAAAGTTTTTGATCAAGAAACAGTAGCTGAAAAAGCTTATCTTACCTGGGACCACTGAAAGGGACTGATGTGGCAGGAGGCATATTCTGTTTGAGCTAGAGAATAAGAATCCAAAGAAGAACTTCTTTCCATGGTGAATTACAAATAGTAACAACTAGTTTTTAGGGCTTTTTAATTCAGCCTGAAATTCTGATTACAAATAAGACTTAATTAAACAAGAAACCACAACTAGCATTTACGGACAAAAGCTCCACTGTTTTGGGGGAACAATACACTGGAAGGAAGAGAATCCTTTTTCCATTTGCTTAAATAATGTACTTGAATGACTCAAGGCACTGAGGGACAAAGATTTCAAGCCTCAAAATTGTTACAACTGGCTACTCGGCTCATAATTTTTGAAATGCCAGCTGGGTGGCTTGGGTTCTGATACAGAGCAGACATTTAGGGCACAGCTCTTACCCACATCTCAGATACTTGTATACTGCAGTGGGAGAGTAATGAGGAAAAGAAGCTTTGATGCTTTCAGACTAGGCTATGAGTGAAGAGATCTTAATTCTATTTCTGTCACTTCCACTTAAAACCCCGGTTCTGCAGAGCGCGTCAGGATGTGCTTAAGTACTTTGCTGAATTGCAGACTAGCTGCTGTAAAGTAAAATCCATGCCTGGGAAAAGGCCAGGACAAGGTGTGTTTGGCCCTTAGATAAAGCTTGCCCAGTTTCTTTCTCTGGGTACAGTTTTACCCTCAGAGCTTCAAACCTCTGGGTGCCTCAATTTTCTTATCTGTGTAAAAGAAATAACACCTTACCCAAGTCTTAATGACTGTAATAGCTCTCAGATGGAGTGGCTAAAGGAATATAGAAGATCATTATACATTTGCCTGCAAAGCTTCTGTCTGTGTTCTACATTACAATTTTACTTCTTAAGGAGATAGCAAATAACAGTAAGGGTTGCAAACACAAAATAGGATGCTTTGACAGCTGGAGCATCCTCTCAAACATTCTTTCAGAGGCTGTAGGCTGATAAGCAAGCTACAAGGTCTTAAAAATACATACCTTGGCCTAAAAGTACCATGATGGCCTTTCCGAAATATGCAGAAATCACTGGAAGATTGATCACAGACACTGTAACCGTTTTTGCTACTGATTTTCAAGTTGCAAGAATCCTCTCAGTAAGACCGAGCAAAAAAGGGTATTTTTGAGTATTTTTGCAAGAAACTGTTTAGCAACATTCAAAACCAGATACAAACATTCACAAATTCAAAACCTCCTATTCCTTGAATGTTTGGAATTGGAAAGTCCCCATCACCTATGCTAGAGGAAGACATAGTGAGTGCCTGAGGCTGAAGCCACATGCAGTGGGCTAGCATTTTGCCTCTGCTTTGAACTCTGCTCTATTTTAAATATGCAGAGCATAGCCTAAGCATTTAATCAAACCTGTCTCCATCCTGATCACATAATTACCATTAGAAAGAATAGCAGTGTGTCCCTAAACTATAGATTGATGAGCCATCTGTAAGCTGAAACAAAGAGCAGAAGGAAGCTTAATTGAATCAAATATTTAGAATACATTACACTCTCTCTTGTAGTTACTCAGAAGCTGGCCTTCTCTTCAGGCTTCTGTCCTGTGCATCTGGAATTCATCACCACTAACTGCATTTAATCCTTCAACCTTACTATAAAGTGACTGCTGATAATATATAATTATGGTTTAATTCAAGTGGTGAATCAGCTTTGGGGAATTTGTGGGGACAGTGAGAATTTAGGCTTTCATTAGGTGGTGAAAGCGGACTATACAATAATGCAGCACAAGTCTTTGTCTCTCTCTAATGGTGAGATCATGTATGGGAGCTTATGGGTCTGCTTACCCCTCCAAGGTAACACACCTGCCTGAGCTACTGTTCGCACCATAGAGGCTCAGGATTTTCCATCCCTAAAGAGGAACTGATTTGGGGTGCAAAGCTGTTGCCCAAACTGTACCGGCCAGCTGCTCGTGCAACACAGGTGACAAATGTACAGTTGGGACTTGCTCAGAAGCAAATGGGGCTGAAAGATAGTGCATTAAAAGAAAAAAAAAAAATTCCCCTAGTGCAGTAACTCCCAGAAGCCACCATGAGAACAAAAGCATGTAATCCTAGCTACTGGTCTGGTACCTCAGTTCCTGTTCCAAAAATGTCACATTCAAAGCACCGTGCTGTGATATTTAAATGGGTGATGGAGAAAAGAACAGAAGACTTTCAGAGCAGGCTTTGCTTCTCTACTAGCTACTTAAATAAGCAGATAACACTTGCTCAGCAGTGCTGCCATGCTCCCGCTTTCTCCTGGCCATCTCCCATATACCCAGAGGAATTATAACAAGAGCTTGGAGTTGTCTGTTGGAAAATGCTCAGGGCTCAGACTAGGTGCTCAGGAACCTAGAGAGAGGGCTGCCGCCAAAAAGAAACAACTCACTGTCCAAGGGTAGACATGGGTTCCTAAATGCTCTAGGTTCACTTCTGCATTTTCAGTGCTGCAGCTTTTGATCCCACTGGGACATGCCAGGGACAAAGCAGGGAGCATCACTGGTCTCTCACATGGCTGCAGGCCTAAAGGAAAACTGGTTGCTGGGTACAGTGTAACTTAGAGGCATTTGAACTTCTGACACTGCTGTCCCTCCTTCTTTTTACAAACTCATGAAGTGTTTTTAATGTTTGAATTTAGTCATGTTACATATGGGCAGTGCTTTCTGTGAGTTGCTGCTCATGGAAGACAATTACCAAGCTTTTTGTGATAAAACCCTTAGGATACAGGGAAAGGAACACAAATATAAACCTCATCCAAATCCCCTCCTTTGAAACATGAGCAGCTCCCCACATTCCTCAGAAACCTTGCAGCTCTGAGGCACATACCACATCTCAGGCACTGCCATCTAGATGATACTTGGGTGGCAAGAGCAGCAAGTGCCATAACTTGAAGCTGGCTCCTTTTTTAACAACATAGTAACACAGTTAGCTGCATGCCTGCTTCTGTTCTCTTTATCACTTGATGAAATCCATCCTAACTGGCCACAACAGGGGCAAATAAGCTAAGACATCAGTGCTGTTTTAAGAGACTGTTCTCCCTACAAGTTGAGATGAATAGAGCTTGGTTTTATCTGACCAACTCACTGAAACTGCACAGGCTTCCTCCATCCCTGGCACCAACCCTTGCACTACCACAAGGAACACGACCATGCTGAGTAGCTCCATCCGTTCTTCCAAACAACAGGTACGCCAACACATTCAGATAACCTACAAGCTCCCCACGCATAAGAGGTATGGATGCATCTCTGAGCAGTTTGCATAACATTTGATTTTACTGCTCATTGTATTTTCACAGAGCAACAGCACTATCATGTCCAGAATGAAAATGCGGAATGCCGTAAGTAAAATGAGAAAGGTCTTTTGGGGAGGGATTTCCCATGAGAATTCAAAGAAGTACTGAGCAGGGAAGGACAAACCCAATTCTTCCCTCTTTGCACACCTAAGAGCTGCAAATTAGTATTTCCTGCCACAGTAAGCACTAAAGTTCTTCAGAGAAACTTAAAGGTAGTAAGTTGTTTTGTTTTTTCCTCGCCCATCAGTTGCTCCACTCTCTGGTCTGCCAAGCCCTGCCCCAGGGCAGTGGCATTTCTCTGCTGCTGTTGCTGCATCTTGTGCCCGTTGATTTGCACTGGGATGAAAGGCTCTGCATGAGTATAAAGCATTACCTCTGCATAATTCTAATAACATACAAATTGATCTCATGCATTTGCAGCTACTCGTGGTTTGTAAGTTACCTGTTTTATAATCATAATTTTAAAAGCAATGTTTTGAAAAAGGAAATGAACAAACATAAAACCTGTAAAAGAGGGAAATTAATGTGGGATTTCAGACAAGTTATTTATCTTCCTTTTTGGCTCAGTGCAATACTGTAGGGATAAGCACATAACTAGCTGTTTTAATATTTACTCCTATTATAGGAAAAGTAAACACTGATGATAAGTCACTGCTTTCCAGGATTAGATTTCATATTTCAGAGACTGCTTTAAATTAATGCAGAAGCAAACATTATCTTTTCTTTTTATTCATATATTTCCCTAATGAGTTCCAAGCAAATTGTGCCTACTTATATTTTATGATTTTTAAATAATTAAAACATTTTATGGAGGCAACTAAAATTCTCCCCAGAGTTAGCAGAAAGATTATTGATTGAACAGATCTCAAGCTACAAGGAAAAAATTATTATTTAGTTTAAAGGCTCATAATTTTATTCCTCTTCACCTACTGAAAAAAAAAACCAAAAGGCTGTGCATTCTTATAACAACCTCTAGAGTTACATTGGGGTAGGGACTTGAGTTATGTTGGTGAACTGAAAGTACTAACTTTTTGACATCATGAAATCAGATTTGCACAAGCTAGTTAATGAGACAGCATAATTGCTGTTGTCACAAATAAATACAATGCATAGCTACTGCATACATGCACAACACTACAGTATTCGTTACCCAGGATAAAGCCTGGCTGTGCATTCACAACACCAAGAATTTGAATCAAATCCACAATGCAAAATATCAACATAAGTCTGTTCTCAGGGGAGGACTGGTTCACAGGACACCCAGGCTCTACGTGCCATGTTATGTGGCATTGCTGCAGAAGTCCATAGGTTATGGCCCAAGTTTTACTGGCCTGTAGCACAACCCCCAGCAACACAGCATGAGAATTAAAACCAACCAAACCAAACCACAACAACCAAAGTGAAACAAAATCAAGAGATATGCATTTTAAAACAGGTGCAAAGAAACCTGCAGAAAGGAAATGGATACTTGCAAATCTGAATGGAAATAAAAAACAGTAAGCACTGGAGATAAAATACAAGCTTACTTGTAAGGAAACCAAGACAGAACCTCATGCTTCTCCATCATGTCATTTGTATCTTTTAACATAGGTTTTTTGGGAAGCAAACATTAGGAGTTTACATTTAAATGTAAACAAGACACATTATTTACCTTACAGGTCCTACCCTTTTCCCTTTAACAGCTTAACTCACACAGGCTGTGGCTCACTGGACTGGTTTCAGCTGAGATAGAGGTAATTTTCTTCCTAGTAGCTGCTACAGCACTGTGGTTTGGATTTAGGATGAGAATGGTGTTGATAACACACTAATGTTTTCAGTTGTTGCAAAGCAGTGTTTACAGTAAGTCAAGGATTTTTCAGCTTCTCATGCCCTGCCAGCGAGACAGCTGGAGGGTCACAAGAAGTTGGGAGGGAATACAGCCAGGACAGCTGACCCAAACTGGCCAAGGAATACTCCATACCATATATCACCATGCCCAGCACAAACTGAGGGGAGTTGGCCAGGAGGGGCAGATCACAGCTCAGGGACTTGTCTTTCATGGGGTTTATTTCTCTCTCTTTTTGTTCTTCTGTTTCACTACTGTTATTATTATTACTAGTAGTAATACTATTATTATCACTACTGTTATTATGATTGTATTTTTAAATTTCAATTATTAAACTGTTCTTATCACAACCCACACGTTTTATTTGTTTTCAATTCTCCTCCCCATCCCACCGGGCAGGGGGGCAGAGAGGAGTGAGTGGTGCTGCTGAATTGCTGGCTGGAATCAAACCATGACACTCAATGCTTACTTCATTTCTTTATAAGGTACATATTTTTGCATTTGCCTGCTACAAGTCAACATTGCTGATGTCTGCTACAGGTCAAAACCTGGAAGGCAGGAGGAGCAGTAGCTGCTGCACCCAGCAAAAGTGGAAAGTTTCATCAGATGGTGATGGACAGCTTTGAATCCAGGCAGAACTGTGAGGACTAGGTGGGGACAGGGAGAGGGCACTGAAATCTCCACCACTGCTCTGTGTGGAGAGACTCAACACCTACTTCCACCTCTGGCAAGGTCCAGCTTCATGGACAGAGGTGAGAAAGGGTCCCTCAGGTGCCTTCACCCACAGTTCCCACCCAGCCACCAACACCTCCTCAGCCTCCTGGGCACATCAGCAGGATATTGGTGTGCCATTTCTGCAGTGTCACCTTCAATGTCCTCTAGCCATCTAAATGTCAGCTGCTATAAAATGTTCTCCCAAGACACTTAATCCATCTTTTCAATGTAGAGTAATTAGAGGGGTTGTTCCAAAGCAGAAAACCACAGTTAATTGTGCAGCTACTGTGCCGCCACATATTATGTCAAAGAGATTAATACAACCTGAAAGGAATTGCAGGGCCCTCCTTGGTTTCCTTTGAACAGCAGAACTAGATTATATTCCAGTGAGCCTCAAAGACATCCCCAGTGCAGAGGGGTGTTAATTCACTATCAAAGTTCAATTACAAAACAATACTCGCTAGGTCAAACTCCTAACAAAACAGTTCCTGTACAAAAAGCTGCAGTTTCTCCACAGATGTGTAGAGCCACCTACATCACCTCTGGGTCTTCCCACAGATGTGGATTTTAGGCACAGTCATTCCCAGGGAACTATTCCCACCAACAGACAGCAGTCTCCCTCCTCAGGTCAGGAGGACCATCAAGATGGAGCCAGTAAGGTGTCCTGCTGAGGGCCTGGGCCACAGTACCAAAGCTGAGCTCCTATGGCCCCCATCAAGAACTGCTGAGTGGGATCAGACCTATCCTCACAACTCAAGACTGGTCCAAGTTATCACTGAAGACTAACTTGAAAAAGGCAAAAACACAGACATGTTTAATCAACACCCAGAGATATGGGGCCCCCAAATGCCTTCTGGTGTTAGAGAAAGGATCCCAGGTACCTCCAAGCCTGCCATGCTCCCTTCCCTCATGCAGCTTTGGTTACACTTTTTGGTTCTACCAAACTTTCCTTTCTTGATTTTCAACATAGTCAGGCACATAAAAAATATTGAGTGATGCCCTTTAGCTCAAGCTTATCTTCAAGTCTATATTTAAACTTCCAGACATGGACTATGGTAAACTCTTAATGAAAATTTCAGACTTGCAGCTAGGGTCTGCCTGTTGACTTTAGGAATCATTTATGGTCACTTCTACAAACTGCATTAAAGGCACATGATTAAGGCTGCAAAGCTAAGCACTCAGAATCTTACAAAAGACTAATTAAATTTGCAAAAGCAATCTTAATTTTGACCACCCCTGTTATATATAGGCATTATAATATAGATTTTAATTTTATAATCAAGAATTTCTGCATTCTATCTCTTCTGTGCTCCTTCCTGACCTTATTAGGTCTCGTTTTATTTCTTTCACCTTCAGGCTAATAAAGTGAGAACCTAGAAACAGGAAAATAGATGGCTTTAGGCTCCCTGTGCCAGCAGAGTATTCCTAGGTCTCAGAAGGGTCAAGCAGCCTTGTGCCTTGGACACATTTCTCCAGTGGAAGAGGTGGAAGAAATTAGAGAATCACCAGCTGAAGTTATAACTGCCTTTTCTGTGTTTAATTATTTTTTCTTTATGTTTCTCTTACTTCATCTCCACAACAGAAAATTGGGCTGTAAAAGCTACAGCAACACCCTGTACTTTTTCTCCAAGGGATCAAAGGCTACCAAGTAGAAGGGAAGAAAAACAGAGAAGAGATAAGAATGGGCTTTCCTATGCAACAGCAAAGTCATCCTGGGAAGGAAGCATTTTGAATGCTTCTCTGCTTCTCTTTCCTTCTCTCCCTTGCTGCTAACCAGGCTGAAGTCTTTGGCCTGAAACCCTGCGCCTCAGGTACCCGTTTGCTGTTCAGCTCACCCGGCCAAGGCAGGCCAGCACAGCAGCACTCTGCAGCACGGCCGGCATAGTTTTACCAGGTGTGCCACAGCCCCACCAAACCAAGCACATGTTTTATAGTGACACACCATATGTTTTCATCCAAGAAATCCCAGACAGAAATAGAAAAGCAATCTCATTTCAGGAAGAAGCAGCTGGGCTAGCCTAACACAAAAGCCTTGTAAGGCAGCGGGCTCATGCTCCCTGCAGAGCACTGTTTTCTGCACTCCGTAGTGAGTGATGCTTTGCCAAACACAAGGGGAACCAAGAGCAAACACCTAACTCACTGGCATTGCTCTCAGGATGGGTGTGTGCTGTGAGTTAGGAGGAGCTGTGCCTCTGGGTGAAGCTGCTACAAACAACTGCAGTGGGACTGCATGGTACACCTCTTTGCTACAACTTCCCACAAAATAAAAGGAAATGGTAGGAAATCAGACTTTGACCCAGACTGTTTAAACAGCCCACAAGAAGGAGAAATTTTGAAGTAGAAGGTGGGTTAGTTGAGTTGTGCTGGCTTGGCAGGGAGACCTACCAAGCCCCCAGCATTTATGCATGCCCATGAACTTGCCTTATGGTGGGCATGACAAAGTTAAACCAGGGGAGCTTCAGGCTATATGAGTGGGCTGTAAGCAAATGTTGACAGCACGCTGCTGTACCCTAAATGCAGAGAGGACCTTTGCTACAAAGCACCAGGACCGAACACTGTACCAGATTTCCCAAGGAACTTCAAAAAAGTAAAACAAAAATAAAATATTTCCCCAAACACAGTGGAAAGAGACCAGCCTTCTGTTACAGAGGCTGCAATACAAGCCTACATCCACACTAAATTACAATACCCTGAAGAGGTATTTCTGAATTGCAATTTACTTAAAACCACCTCATTAAACATCAATTCCTAAAACACTGGAGAAAAACATTCACACTCACCTGGTGCCATCTCTGCCAGCAAAGACTCTGCAGCTGGCAGTGTGGAGGGCCACCATCTCCCCTTGCCACATTCATAGGAATGTCTGCCTGAGCTGGTCCTGTTCAGCCCAATAAATGAACCTTCAAGGTACAGAAGCAAGCAGCTTGTGTCCAAGCAGTGAATGCCCCTACACCCTCCTCTGCTACGGGGCAGGCTTTTGTCCAGGCTAAAGGACACATGTTGAGCACCACAACAAAGGAAGACATAATCACTCCCTGCCCTTCTCTGCAAAGTACATGCTGCCAATTAGAAAAGTGAAAATGATACCATGTGACTCTCATGATCAGTTAGAACCCACCCAATCCACTCAACAAGATCACAAGGAAATAAATTCACTGTAACTATTAATTTGATCTGGGCCCAGGTTCAGCCCCCTGCACCAAGGTAGCTGGCAGTGCACCCGCTTCTCCTGACCCCAGCAGCTGAGGGGCTCCACATACTTGGCAAAGAGGTGTTTGCACGCTCTGCTTGGGCAGTGAAATGATGTTCCAAAGACCAACAAAGTTCCCCAGTGAGGGGAGCAGGGCAAGGTAAGGCAGGCTCCAGGAGCAGGCAGTGGAGAGCCCACAGCAGCAGTGGCAGCCACATTCTTCACTGCCCAGCACCATGGACACTTTTTGTCTTCTGGTTTTGTTGAAGAAAGACAACATTTTGTACATTCATTATCAAAATAGCCCAGATAAAAGTTGTCTCCACTCCCTACCCTCAGCTGAAATATCCTGCACAAGAGCTTTTCAACAGCCTCTCTGTGTGAAGGGTATGGTGGTACAGTTGTTCCCCACAGCAGCGCTGACCACCCTGTGACAGGTTCTAGTGGGAGGCTGCTGCCTCACAGCACCCACGGCTCAGGTAAATGGAAGGGTACGTGTGTTTCACTGCAGCATCCCCCTTGGGACAGGCCCTGAGCAGGCTCGCTGGGCTCTCTTCCCTGTCCCCGCACTCCAGTTGCTGGATTGGGACTTAAATTAATTGCAAAGATGAGTGAAGAGTTTGTGACCTACTTACACTGTGGTAGTGCAAGGTCCACAGGCTGTGGCCATACACCTGCACATGCTGGCATGCCATGTGGCCACCACATGGTCAGTCAGCCACAGGGCCTGGCCTCACTAGATGGAGGAAGATCATGAGTCAGGCAACATTTTGAACCCTTCCCCTCTGCACTGTGTTTCGGCAGCGGGCATGCCCTGTCCTCCTGCCAGCAAGGGCGGCCAGAACGCCTCTGGGGAAACCGAGGGGTCTCGAGCCGTTTGGAGATTCCTAGAAAAGCACTGCCGAGTCAGGAGCAGGGCAGCAGTCGGGAGGATAACTTGCTCTGCCCGTTAATTTTGTTCAGATCGGAGAGGGGCTGTGCCCAGCTGCCGGCAGCCCAACGCAGACCCGAGGAGCGGGCAGGCGCTGCCCGGCCTCCCCGCCCGCAGGCGTCTCTGCCTCTGCGTCTGTCTCCCGAGCCCGGGGCCGGGCTCGGGCTTGCTGCCGGTGCTGCTCTCCCGCGAGCTTCTGCCGCCCAGCTCCGGGAAGGTG
>VZZY01016837.1:300426-334765 GCA_013400335.1 Eurystomus gularis
GTGGCGGGGAGCGGTGCTGGGGCGTGACGGAAGGGGCCAGGAGGGCCCGGCGCCGCCCGGGGAGACGGTGGGGCAGAGCGGGCCGCAGGCACCGGATCCTCAGCCAGCCTGTGGCGGCCACACCCACGGAGAGCTTTAAGTAACTAGACATTCCCCGCCACGTCGGGATTTGAGGCTGGAGCGCGGCTCTCGACAGTACCTAGAGGAGGATCCACGCCCAGAGCCACAGCCCTTCCCGAGAAACTGCTAGTCTCCGTTCCAGGGCTCACCTGCCTCCAGTCGGGGCACACCGGACAGCCACGACACCAGCTACACAGCTGGCCAAGGTGGCACCAGTAGCGTTTGCCCAAAGAGCGTTTGTTGGAACAAGCCCTTGCTTCTCACTGCCCCCAAGATCTCTTCCCTGCAATGGACAGCCCTTGAAGAGCACTGGGGTGATGATGCATCCCTCCACAGGAATGCCCACCTTCACTTTCCCACTTCCCAGCTCTTTGAACACATTACACCTAATGTGTGCTATTGCTACCCCAAAACCCACAGATACACAGCAACATCCATCAGCACGGCTGTCCTGTAGCTGATCTGACAGCCTGTACTCCGTTCGACAAGGTTTGCTGCTGTCTCAGACAAGTGCCACAGTCACTCCAATTGCCTACGCTCCATTTTCACCTTCCAGTCACCTCCCACTGGAAGACCTACACACAGACCCGCAACAAAAGACAGCATCTCTCAAGAGAAGCAATAACCCCCAGAAAACTTTCTTAGGTAGTGCTGTCCTGATCATAAATAAGACCTCTTGGAGAACACAGTTGAACAACTGTCCTTCAGCAGGCACTGCACAACTCTGCAGCAGCAATCACTGAGTCACCAATACAGACCATTGCTAGGCCGAGGCATTGAAGGATAGGCATTGTCCAAATTCATAGTTACCCCCTGCTTGCATGGATTGTGACATAATCTAAATTCCTCAAGAAAGTAGAAGTTATTTACAAATGCAAAATATATGTACATAGTATTTAAAACATTATCATCCAACACTACCAAATTACCAGAACACATGGTACAATAGTAATTTTCCAGGCTATTAAAAAGAGAGCCAATTAGCAGCAAGGCCCAACATAATGCCAGTCAGCACCTGCTAGTTTTATCAAAAGATAAGCAGCTGATTTTTTTCTTGTTTTGGTGTACGTCCCATACTTTCACATCAGAAGACCCAACAAGTTAGTGTATTTTATTCTGATATTTTTAAATAAGACAGCTTGGCATTTCACAGAGGGATATGTACTGATCAATCAAGAACGAAAAACACATGCTAAGAGAATAAGTAACAGTAGGAAAAGAAAACTACTGCATCTTGTTGTGCTAGGGAACACACATTAGCAATAAATAGAGGTCTGATTAAGTAAAAATAGATTGTGGCATAAGTTGTTCATTATTAGAAACATGCATTTATTATTAATACCCATAGTATAAATCCATTCTGAATAAATTTTCAGTTATTTACATGAGACATTATCTTTTTGCCCTTTTTTTTTTTTTTTTCTTTTAAAGGTTAATATTTTAGTCATGGTTCAGTTTTATTTTTAGCAAGCCAGGAAAGTAATTACTGCCCCACCCTGAGCAAAAAAAAGCAATGAATCGCTTTGTGAGACAAAGCAGAGACAATCTGAGACGGACAACAGCACACAACCTCCTCTGCGTTAACATTCCAGGCTTCTGTAGCAACAGGCTCTGCCTGCCAGTGTTTTTCACTCTTCCCATTCCTCACTCGTACAACCATGCCTGATTTCTCACAGCGTATCTGTGAAAGCTTAGAATGCCAAGAAAGGCACACCTTCAGGCCTGCAATAGCATGCCATCTAAATTGTTCTGGGCCTTTCTTCTTAGCACTCTCCTCATACCATTCAGTGCACACCCCTCCTTTGTGGGTGCGCTCACTCTAGATAGGCTGTTTTCCATTGGAACTGAGCTGCCCTCTGGTTTTGTGCTGCTTGCAGTTTAACTATTACCACTTCATATGAATGCAGCCATGTATACGCATAACTGACATCACAGAGTCATATGCTGTACTAGTGCCACTTGGAAAAACACCCCACACAAGTTCACTGCCATGTGAACACAAACACTGCTTATCTCTATATTATAATCACAATTGTTTAAGTAATGTGTGTGACCAACAGAAAGAGAGCAAGTGGCTACAGCGCACATCGGTGTCCAACAAACAGCTTATAGGTAAGTTTTTTTTCACTTCTAACACGAGTCTGAAGTCATTGTCTCCTCTCCCCTTCAGATGCAGACCTTCAAGTTAAAGATTCAGCAGAGAAGAAGCCTTAGTGAAACTTCAGCAATGAACAACTAAATTAGGACTCCATTCTGAAATAAATTGACCTAAGGGATACCGCAGAGATTATCAAACTATACCCAGGAGGGAAAGTGTGGAAAATAGTTGAAGCAAGCAGGAAACAAGTTCAGAACAAGCAAAATGAACGGGTTTTTTCCACCAAAGGAGAGCCATTCAGTGGAATTACCTGCCATGAGAAGCTAAACGTTTATATGGGCTCCAGGAGAAACTAGACAAATTTGTGGAAGATAAATCCATTGAGGACTACCAGTTACTAATCCATTCAACCATTACATATGGCTGTATGACCTCTTTGCAGTCAGAAACCTCTGAGCTGCAAATGGAGGTATCATTTAAGTTTACTCTGTTTCTTACACTCCTTTTTTCAGGCACGCATTGCCCAAATCATTGCTTAATTCATCGTCTCAGAGGCAGGAATATCAGGCTAGCTACATCTTTTGTTTGATCCCATACAACTGCCCTTATGTAGGCCAGACATCTGGAAAGACCTAAGAGAGCAACCAGAAGAGGCCCATACTGCCAGGTTCCTTTAGACTAACAGACTTAACGCCTTTCAATTTTTTTTCCCCAAGCAGTTTTAAGTAGACTGCTTTCAGTTTAGCTTAAACAATTAGGAGGAAGTTTAACTTAAATCACATTTTAAGATACACCTAAACCAGCAGGTCTGTAGAGAAGCCAACACATTTAAATCATCTGACACAGATACATATGCAGATAATCCCTTAGCTCAGAGGAACAACAACAAATATTAGCCTGCAATTTAGAGCTGAGAAGGCAAGCAGAAAACAAATTTGAGAAAGCTAACAAGGGACCAAACTTGTTTGCAGGCTCTACTAAGACTAATGGAAACACAGAGCACCTTACAGCTACATAGCTAGGGAAAGCTGATTCTCCATAGCTCTACAGCCAAAGCAAACTAAAAATCCATATCCTTCTTGTTATGGCCTGTGGAGACACTGCACACTCTTGTAGTACATATTCAATGCTAAAGCACCCTATTCCCAAATAAACAGTAAGAAGGATGTGGAAAAGGTTCTGTTAAAAAGCACGAATAAACCAAAATGAAAACCAACCCACACGGAAGAGCCTGTACTTATCCCTTCTTCTGGATTTATTTTTGGTCAATTGTAAATTCTTTTCCTTCATTTTTCTTTCTGTTGCAGTTTTCATTGCCTCAGGATTTTCTTTTTTCATCCTCAAGAAATAAGCAAATTTTTAACAAAGCTAACTGACTGATAGATCCACCAACCATCAGGTTGCCTGACACCCTGAAACAAGGAAATTAGTAGGCTTTGTTCCCTGGAGAAGATACCTCCTGGAGAGGGAGGGGCAATCAAGTAATTAAGTGACGATTTGTAAGCAAAACACAACCATTCATGCAGAACTCACTGAGAAACTCAAAGAGATATGCCCAGTGTTCCTAAATCACTTATGTGGGGCAATAGGTTTGAGTGCAACAATTCTCACCTGAAGTACACAGGAGAACAACTACTAATTTCTGCTGTAGTGCTGACATTTCTGCTCATGGTGCAGACTGTAGCAGCTACTGTGTCAGATGGATGCATGGCACCTGGTTTTAGAGGTTACAAATCTTTCAATTACTTGAAGTTCTTTGTAAGAAGTTGAATGGGGATTATGTGCCTCAGAAAACTCAGTGCATTTTACATTAAAGAAATTACATTGCAGAGCAACAGGCTTTCAAGACTACTCGTCTAGCTGAAAACAATTTGGTTGCCTCCTGAAACTGGTTCCTTGTCTCTCACTGAAGCCACTCCAGGGTTAAGCCTAAATTTTGTAAATAATGCTGTGAAGGTGGGGGGGGAACAAAGCAAAGCTGAGCTATGGAGGAGGAACACCTGTAGGGTTATGCTCAAGTTATTGCAAGTTACATACTGTGTTCAGAGCTAACTCGGTGCTTGGGGGTGGGGNAATCCTTCCCTGAGAAAAAAAACTTGCCTCCATCGTACACAATCTTTTACATTAGAGTGCTCTTATTATGCTCAGAGTATTCTGATTATGGTCTTTAGTGTAAACTGCTCTGGATGTGCAGCTCCAAACCGGAAAGCATCTCTACAGTAACAGCACACGCTGTTGACCATTTAATTTTTGAGGGACTAAGGTTCTTCTTCAACAAATAAACAACGTAAAAATCTTAATAATATTTGCTGTCATTCCAACGTGCACTTCAATCAATTTCTCCCTGAACATAAGTCCTTCTTAAGGGCACCTCTTTTTCTAGGGTGCTTGTTTGTAGCAGGCTTTACAAGCCTAGCAAGTGATGGGAGACCATTTGCTACAGTCAAGCTGCAGGGCTTTCAGGCGGCTGTAACCTGAGCTCCTGCCCCAAACGGCCTTGGACTTCGAGGAAGCTGCAAGCAGGGACAGGCTGGCTGAGATCTGACACAGGTACGTGCCTTGGCTCCCAGAGGACAAATGCCACCATCGCCTCTGGGTAGGTAAGGCAGGTTGACTCGGAGTAGGGCCATGCTGTGGGGAGTGGGTCTTTAAAGAAGTGGAAACCAGCAGATTCCTAGAAGATGTAGGTAGAGGTTGGTGGTGCAGAGCAACAGCACCAGTCTGAGCTGGTCAGCTGAGTCCCGTGCCGTGCTGCAGCGGTCGCTTTTTTGGTTCTGGTGCATCTTTCGGATGCAGTAGATGGATACAATGCCGGTGGCCACCGAGCGAGCTCAGGACCAGCCATTGCCCACCCTTACAGAGCGTGAGGTGGCCTCAGTTTTGTTCTGTAGGGCACATAGGAATAAAGTGCCTGCTGTACGCGTCTGCTGCGTTCTTCAGCCCCAGCAGTCAAGACACTTCGCTGAACAATTCATCCCCTGGCTGCTGCCTTTCAGGAGCACAGGCAGTGGAGGGCAGGCTTTCCCGGCTGGCTGAGTACAGCCAGGTCGGGTTGTAGGAGGGAAACTGAACCACAGATGCTGAGATAGAGCCCAGACTTTTTAAAAAGGAGAGAGGGAAAGAGGGAGGAATTGCGTTTCTTTCCACCATCTTTTTAAAAGCAAACTGACATCCCATATTACACTGAGTGCTTGTTGGTAGCTCCAGCACCACCCGGCAGCACATCCCATGGGGAAACATACAACTTAAGAGTTGACCTAAAACTGATTGATCCCTGAACAGCTACAGTTTCACCGGAGCAATCTGACACAGCAGGTTATCTGGGAGAAGAGGCTTGGAGGAGAGGACAAACCTGTTAGAAAACCTACAAGAAGTGATTTATCCACAGATCTATTTTGACAGCTTTCATGCTATCAAATACAAAAGTATTTAATTAATCTCCTTTTCCACCTCCATGACTTCCTTGGAAAACTGTGTAGTCCACACTCTCATGTGGCATGGGCAAATGCAAAGTTAGCAACCTTTGCCAACATATGTGACTTCTCCAACCCTTCAAGAGTTTGCATTTTCAACTGAATATAAGATGTTAGAACACAAATAAAACAAAACAAAAAGCCCACAAAGACCTGCAGAGTAATCTACTCTCTGTCTCTGGCAGATTTTTCCTCTTTCACACGAATTTGACTATGTATATGTATAATCATGTTCTAGTTAGTTGCCAAGAGCTCAGTGCAGGTCTCAGTGCAGCAGAGCTAATGAGAGTGATTCTTATAATCAGGTTTGCCTAACAACTCCCAGTAAAATGTCATATTTTAGTAATACATTATTTCATTGAGTCCTTTTTATTTACTCAGAGTGGAGGTTCTAGTCCAGAAATTTGTATCAACCTGGACATTTTTTCCAAAGTTTTTATTAAAATGTTCATTGGTTTTTAAGGGAAAAAATGCTCTTAACTCAATTGAAACAGTTCTTAAACAACAGTTTAACTAAGAAGGCTCTGTGCTTTTCATATTGAAATGGGTATTTCAGACATCACATGGAAGGACTCCCCTTTTGCTGTCTAGTAAAACTCACTCATTCAATCTATAAACTTCAGAAGGATCTCTCATGGTATGATTTGGCAATTGATTTCTCCAGAGGGTGTACTGAAGGAAGCATGCTTTATCTCTACACTTAGTGTAATTGGTCCGAGCCATCTCCCAGGAGCAAGTGTGCATACTTCATCCTTAAAATGAAGAAGTGGGTGAAGAAGTGGGTTGACATTTCTTACATGATTTTAACTCTGTATTGTACACTTGACTGATTCTGAGGAGAAAGGAAAGTCCCTGCAGGTAACCATTCAGGAGTATAAGAACCCCAAATGCCTCCTATGCTGAGGAGCAAAAACCAGAAAAGAGTATAGAAACAAAAGGCAAGACAGACAGAAGCACAAGTAAGTACTAAACACAAGAAGATAATGAACTCTGAAAGAAACAAGGGCAAAGGTATCTGTTGACAAGAATGAAGAAATCGGAGCTTTACTGCAGATTTACCTGCATCAATTAATTTCACTTCTCCTTAAGACTCTTTGCCCTTCTGCAAAAGTGGAGTAATGACATTGACCTCTTTTGTAGAGCCCAGAACAAAGTGAACGTTGAAAAAAAAATTGTCCTGCTTTCCAACTATTACATAACTACAACCTTTTTTTTTTTTTTAATGTCACATTGAAAAACTTGCACACCTAGGTGTAAAACTAACAGAGCATGTAACAGGCAGATGGATATTACTTAATCTACACAGACAGGAGTCCACCACATTCAAAGGTGGCAAAACAGATACAATAAATGGGGCCTATCGCAGTCTAAAGAGGCAATATTATTTGTATACAACAAAATCATGCACTAAATAAAACTAACCAACTTCATAGCTGCCCCTTTTCTTTCTGTTTGGAAGGAAGATGTGTATAGGCATAACTATTTCATAGCGTGAGAACACATTCACCACATACTTAGAATTCAGGCACTCAAAACATTTCTCCTACACTATGGTTTGGAGAGATGTCTGTCTGGCACTGCTGCATATTTGCTTTAAAATGTATTCCCAGTGTTTATAACATATGCTGAGCAATTTCTAGAATAATGAAGTGTTAAGATACAAGTTCAAGCATGGCAGAGGATGGACATACAGAGATGCTGCTTTACTAGAGCCACAAATCACTCCATCTTTCTGAGCTGGGAGTGGAGAGAAACCATGGTCTTCCTGTGGTAGTAAGCTAACACGGATAATCCTGACATTCATGAGCACATGCCACATGAAGGCTGATCCTTGGATCCTGTCACTGTCCCTCCTCATTTTCACTGCAGATTCCATAAGCAAAACAATAAATAAAACAGGATTAACATCATAAATGTTTTTACCAAAATAGAAAACCCCATCTTTTATACCTGATGCTTTGGTTTAAATATGGATGTGACTATTTGGGGTTAAATATTCACAGTGAAAAAGTTAAAATTGAAATTTACACAGCCTATATTTCACATAGACTTCACCCAAGTACCCAGAAAAAAAGCAATCTTATCATATAAGTGGCTATGATCAAAGAGCATAAAGCTTAATACATTGTAAGATTAAAAAAGGGCAAATTTTGCAAATTTGTTATCTTGATGGAGGAACAGAAAAAAATACTTTTTATATAGGCATCTGTATAAAAATGTGTTTTCAAAACTAGCCTAGACAGTCTGCGTCAACCTAGGAAAAATATCAAGAACTATCCTAATGACCACAATGTTATTGTTTATGTGATCTGGAAGGCAAATGGGTATTAACTTTGTTTCAAACAATTATCTTGCTTTAGCCGGATAGATCAAATATAGCATAAGTAGAGATGTTACTGCTAAAAATGATTGGCTTTCAGATACAGTTTGATGCAGAGACTTGAAAAGCCTGTGATGAGGGAAATGGATGGTATGTGTTTGCAGACTGGCTCACAGACGTGGGTTGTGGAAAAATTCAATGTCACTCCCTTCATCAGTGTCAGTTATGACCAGAACCAAAGATACATCTTTACAAGAAAGATCTCCAAGTAATGACCCACAAAATACCTATTTCTGAAAAATAACGTCACTGAGGATTGACAAACAGATCTCTCTCACTTGATGAGTATTGACAGCAGGACATAGGCTAACAGTTCAATCAACAGTTCAACAGATTAAGAGAGTCATAAACATTAAGAGGCTAGCTAGGACATATATAGAGAAATAGCATGTGGTTCATTGACCATAAGGAGTGATTCCAAGGAAGGAGTCCTTTCAGAGAGAGAGGTGAGCCTTTGCTCCATTTTTATCATGTAGAGATAAGTTTTCTAGAAGGATGTTCTCACACCCAGGAGGAAAGTTCTCATGGCTTCCACTTAATTCCTGTGATTCAAGCAGAAAACATAACCTTAAAAAACAGAAGAACTACAATTCAGTTCAATATATTTTATACACAATTAAATGCCACTTTTCCAGCTGCATTTTGATTAAAACTTAGGTACTTACTGTGTATTTTAAGTTTATGCATGTAGTAAAAAAATGTGTCTTGAAACAAGTTGAATATTTTTACTGAAATAACTTCCCAGATTTTAGAAAATTACTGGAACATATGATAAACCATACTGTTTTATACTGGTTTAATACTACAAATGTATTATCAAGGTCAACAACTTAGTAATGCTTCCTAAGTGAAACTGAGGTTGGAGTATCACAGTTCTCCACTATGCCCAGGGGTCTCCCTGTGTGAATCCACACACTTTTGTCTGACAGGACCCATAAAATTGAGTAGAAAATGGTTTTGATGCTTCAGTTACTAGATATCTGACTTTCTGCATTTCAGAAGTTTACAGACCCAGAAGCTTTCCTTTCTGTTGTGTATTTGCACTACATCTGGCTTCTTATGTGTCTTGTTTTCAGCCACGTGTGCCAGACTGCTTTAAGTTATCCCATCCTAGGTATCCCTGTGGAAAGGATTTAAAAAAAATAATAAGCTCTTATTTTACTTTTCATTCTTCATGAAGACAGGCTTGGAGATTCAACCAAGTCACAATAATTATAGTTCTGAGTCAGGCTTGAACTGTTATGCTTTCTTTATCAGTACAGTCTCTTCCTATTTCCCCTAGTAACAGGGGTAAAATTTAAAGCTTTTAAATGAAATAGAAAGCTGATTAGGATAGCCTAGATATATTAATTTCTTCAGAGATTTCATCCTTCAATATGCTAGATTCATCCACCAAGATTACATATTAATGGGAGAAAGCTGTAATGAGATCACAAGATAATAACATTTATTATACAGTACACTAAACCAGAAGTTACAGAATGACAAAGATAAAACTTGCTTGTACATGGAGATTTCTGTTCTATTTGGCCATGGGAAGTAGCTCAATTAAGCAACAGCCTAACATGCCTCATCTTGATGATATCATCATCCAGGATTATGCCATCACTGAATATTCACCCCGTAGCAGTAAACGGAAACATCTACACTTCGGAAATGTGAACCCCATCAGGCAAGAAGTTCATTTTTTTTAAGTCAGGAAAGGCAGAATAATCTACCATTCGAAAGTCAAACTGTGAAATCCAAGTTTTTTGACAGTGTCTCAGGTTGGGAAAAAGCAGTAACCAAAACAAAACCGTTAAAATAAATATGACCTTGCATTAATAAACTGCAATTTCAGGCTGTATATCATAGAATGGTTTGGGTTGGAAGGGACCTTAAAGATTCACCAACACAGTCCAAGACAAGTGATTCAGCAATATGAGGCACTTCTGAACTTTCTGGCATTATATGGCTGTTCACGTTTGTTCAGTACTACAGCATAACATTAACTACACTTAGTGACAAGTATGACACGAGTCATGTTGTGTACAACTTCACCCCATCCTGGGGGATCTCAGCCAAGCTGTGGCTGTTACTATGAGGGATACATTCTGCCTCCAAGCTTTCATGCGTCCAGCACCATTTTCAGTATGCTCAACAGCCTCCATCTGACACAGGCCTCCCTGCCTTTTCTCTTCAGTATACAACATACCCATCAATATACAGCCTTGTCTTCTCCATGCTTCTACAACTGGCACTGCCAGTAGCTCAGGAGGTTTTTGTGAGCTGGCTTATGTAGACTGATAGATGCGTGGGACCAAGAACAATTGTGTACACATTTTTATCTTTTTTTTTTTTTTTTTTTCAATTTTACTCAGCTGTTCATTGCAGGCACAAAAGGGTAGTTTTACTAGCAGTGTGTTTATTTTCTTTGACTGCAGTTCTGATTTCTTACTGCTCAGGGAATTCCTATATAGGAGACTATATGAAGGTACTCTTGCTGTTTTAAATAAGCTGAGAAGCCAGATGCAGTGTAATAGGTTTGTCTGATTAAGCCCATCGCAATCTTTGGCATACCTGGGACTAATTCTGTGCTTTCATTTTTCAGAAGGATGAATTCCAACTGTGCTTTGAAATCCTCAGATCCTTAGAGCAGGATACAGATGTTCAAGTGACAAAAGCCAGTGCTCAGTAATCTTAATGCACAAGCATACTTCTTTTGGCAGGATCCTGGCACTCCAGCTGTTATTCTGACCTGCTAGATGGCTGCTTTCCATTAATCCCTTCTGGCAGAAGAACAGGCCTTCCAAACACTGTTCACCTTTGGCCTATAGTCAAGCAACAAAAAGGATGTTGCAGCTTATAAGGCTTGTGCCAGAAGGGATCTTCAGCCTAGCAGAGAGCACGGTTTTGGGTTCTGAGGTTCTTTGCCATGAGATTCCCCATGGGTCCATCCTGGAAGACTCAACAATCTTGTCGGCCACACCACATTTTAAGTTTCTATATTTAAATAGGGTGTTAATCCTTGATTACTCTCCCTGTGTTTGTAGCTAGCTGACAAGTTAGTTCATGCCTAGCAGAGATCTGGCAAGACAGTATCATGCTAATTAGAAGACGCATGGTACAGCACAAGCTTTTTAAGACTTCCATAGTTAGGGGAAGAAAAGGAAGGAAAGGAATAAAGCAAATATGAATGTGAATCTAAGCCAACTTCAGCCCTTTCTTTCCTGCACTTGGGAACATTAATGTACAGAAACCCTTAGACAAAACAAAATTCCTCTTAGTGACCTAAAAAGAAGAAAACTCTTCAAGAACACTACATTTTACTCAACATTAAGTATTTAAGAAAGTCAGCATACTCTATTAAGGAACCCAAACTGCCTTTATTCTGCTTCTGATAAATGCCCTCAGAAACATGGATGAGTTTGTCTGTCAGTGCATTCTCATTAACCTCCCTCGTTTCTTACTAAGGGAGGTAAGAAAACCAGCATCTTTCTTACCTGTCTGAGGATGAATCCTCACAGTTCTTCAGCTGTTAAGAGATACCAGGGATCTCTATCCCAACCACCTACTGCCCCAGGATCCAACTGAGTTTAAATTCCCATATCTTACACATCTGGAGACTGAGGGCCAGTGCCTCCTCTTAAGAGCTGAAAGAAGGAGTTATATTGAAAACGATATAAGCATTTAGTCTTATGTGGGGGATTTCTTAAGATCAAGTCAAGGAGTTCAGCCAGCTTCCTTAGGGACCTCAAGTCTTTTTGCAACTCAAGGTGTAAAACTCTTTCTGCATCTGACTTGGTATCATTCATTAGCATTGGATTAGTTGGCATTAGACAACTAGATGGGATGTGAATACATACACCAGGTAGCCAAAGGTAAGATCAGGCTACCATCTTCTCATGGATAATGTGCTCATCACACCACATGCTGGCAGGTAAGATCCTGTGACTTCCTTTTGCACAGCAGTGATCTGGGCTATTCTGTCATTCCTTGCCAGTTTCCCCATGTGCAGGAAAAGCAGAGAAAGGATTTATGCATATAAATAATGTGGAAAACCATGGGAAAATCAATAGCAATCAGATGATACAGTTTACATCCCCATTCAAAAGCCAAAGTGAAAACAACACAAGTTGTGAATAATCCATCAACCACGCCAGCTAGCACAGGTTTGAATTAAACTCAGGTGCATTTGGACATGGTAGAGATAACGTCCAAGTAGAAGCCTGTCTATGGATTTAGTTACTGGTGTAGCTGTCTTGTAAGCAACTATTCCTGGAATAAAATAAGTTAATTCTGGCATATAAACCCCAGTCCATTCCTGATCAGTGTGCGCACCACAGCAGTGCTGCTGTAACTTAGTCACACCATCACATCAGCCTGTCCCTGCTTTCACAATCCCACTCTGAGGCATCAAGGCAGCATTTCTGCAGCACTGGGACAGAGATGGCACCCAAGTGGTCTTTCATGTTGCCAGCTGGCCAGAAGCAGACACCAGCCTTCTGCTAAAAGCTCTGTTTTTAAATTACTGCAACTCACAGCTTGGAGAAAAAGCCTGATTAAGAGAAAAGCAGAACCAAACAGAAGACTACTTTTGTGAAGGAGTCATTTCAGGAACAGCCAGAGGCCTTCTGCAAGGTCTACATTTAGCAGAGCCCATTGCGAACCACTTTCCCCCTTCCTCTGCTGTCTTCCCTCGCTTATTTAATGCAGCCTGCAGGAAAGCAAATGCTTTTCTAGCTAAGTATTTCCAGTCTCATGATTGACAGCTTGTGATTGTCACGAGGGGGTGTTACACCCCTTGGCATTAGCCAGGGTGACTAATTTTAGTAGGCAGGACACAAACAGAGGCAGAGCCTTCGGCTGAGAACACTGCAACCCTCTGTTACTCGCAGATTGAATCACTTTTTGGCACCCTCATTAAAGCATCTGGCTAACAGTTTGCTTTCCTCTTCAGGAACACTGGTACCAGCAAGCAGTTCCCCCCAGAACACACTGAATAAGTGTTTTGCCCTGGGGTGGGGAGCAGGAGAGCACACCTTCTCACAAGAGAAGGCAGAGCTTGTTAAGATACACTGAAGCCTACCGAGAAGCAAAATAAGGGCTGCAAGAATCTAGCCCTAATTTGACTACAATTTAGTTTGGCCGAGGTTGATCTTTTGCAAAATAACATCTGTGGTTTTACAGAAGCTGGAGCTAGTGCTTTATGTTTTTATTGCCTTCTCTCTCCATAACTTCGGCTCGTTTCTAGGTGAAACTGTCACTTCATGCAAACAACTCAAGCATGCCTCTGAAGGACTCCTGGAGCACGATGCTGCCATAACCCTTCTTTTCAGGCAGGACCTACTCTGCTTTCCATTGAAACATGAAGCACAGCTTGTGCTTACCTTGGAGCACAGGAGGATGGGGAGATCACTTACCTTGTTTCTGGAAGAAGCATACACAAAACAGTTTTTGTGATGTATAACAGTTTTCATGCATGTGTAAACAATAGCCATATCAGCTTACTGTTCTGTACACATTCAGTATTACAAGCCTCCTCCCAATATTAAAAAAAAAAACAAAACATCAAGGAATCTTTTAAGAAGTGTCA
Source organism: Eurystomus gularis (assembly GCA_013400335.1). Classification (NCBI taxonomy): domain Eukaryota; kingdom Metazoa; phylum Chordata; class Aves; order Coraciiformes; family Coraciidae; genus Eurystomus; species Eurystomus gularis. Next base: position 314,073 of record VZZY01016837.1, read on the forward strand.
TTAGGATACACAAGTCTTAACTTCTTAGCCTCACAAAACCCTAGTTGTAGCAAATTTACAGAAGCCAGGAAAATTGTGGGTTACAGTTCTATCAGCCCCTTTCTGTGCTTCCACTCATACAGCAGAGAGACTCCTTAGTGGACACAGTCACCTCTTCAATACTTTTTGGTAACCCTCCCAAGCTTCATTCTCCACTCTCCTTCACAGTATTTGTGAAATGAATTGCTTTTCCCTACTTCTGTTAGAGACCCTTCCCCAGTGCTATAGTAGGAATAGCAAATGTTGCCTGCTGTTGTCTCCTCTTCCTCTCTGCCCCTTTCTTTTTAGGATATTGCCTCTGATTACAGTATTTGAGAACCTACCAGTGATCCAAGAGACACAGATTCAGTTTTGAGGGCTTCATCTAGCAGAGAGAGGGGAAAAAAGTTAATAGCTTTTTATATTTCAATTGAATGACACTTCTTTGAAAATAAGCACTCCCTATCTCCTTTCAAATCGATCTTGCTTACTGTGGTATGACAGAGGTTAGAGCTTGAAAATAACCTTTTGAGAAACTAACAACACTGTTAGAAAAAAAACCCAAAAAGCTAAACAAACAACTGTTACAAAATTGGCTGTCAATATTCTGCACAAGTCAAATGTTTACTATGAACAATCCAGTGAGTACCTACCCTAGTATCAAGCCTCAGTACAGTTTTGACAGCAACAGGAAATATTTCAGTATTTTGCAGCTGTTTAGCAATCCAAACAGAACCAGTAATTTCACCAGAATTTGTCACAGATCAGTGCCAAAATAAAAGGCAAACCAGTCATAAGTAGCTGCAGATTTAAGACTGTAGCTGTAACCTTTAATTACTTAATTTGAAATACATGCACATACTTATAACAGATTCACAGTCTGTGACAACTATATTTTGTCAGCATTACTAATTTCCATACTGGAGGAAGAGCTCATAACACCAGCACATTTATGCTTTAAAAAGATCCATTGAAGCTAGTCCGAAGTTAGTTGTGAAAATACGCTGTCTTTGTGAACTACTTTGACAGCTCTATGAAAGGTCAAGATTAACAATTCAATGTGCTCTTTGAATGATGAACAGTAAATGAGACCGACATCTGCACATTTAATAGATAGGAATAAGCTATTTCCTTGGAGAAGTTCACTGAAGGAAGAGATAGAATGCAATTATACAATTAAACAGTTTGCAGAGCCTAAGGTATTTTCATGTCATTCATTTAATTAATCAAGAGCGTTGCCCAGAGAGGTGGTGGAGGCCCCAGAGACATTCAAGGTCAGACTTGATGGGGCTCTGAGCAATCTGACCTAGTTAGAGGTGTCCCTACTTATTGCAGGGGACTAGATGGCCTTTGGAGGTCCCTTCCAACCCAATTAATTCTATGACTCTAGTTTCTGTTCTCTGTTTTCCTTAAGAGTTTTGAAAATAAATCTGAACAAAGTGATCCAAGGACAGTCTGAAGTTGATTATCCCCAGATTCTATCAAATAACAGTGTAGGCTGTACTGTAGAGAGGTGTTTCACCTGCATTTTAACACCAAACTTAAGCCCATCTGCATAGATTCTGGTTTATTTCTTCAATACAGGTGGCAGCAACTATTTCCCTTTGCAGCTCTAGCTGTAGTAGTAACACTGAGAAGTGCAAGTTATTGTGGAGGGGTTAATTTTTTTATTCGAAGTTCATATCTCTAAGCAGTACTGTAACATATTTTGGGAAGCAGGCAGCTATCGCCCCTGAAAGATTTCCCCATCTTTTTTACAATGCACAAAGCACATACTTAAAGTTGCCTAGAACACAATCTACTACTTCTTCCCAGAATATCAGACCAAAGGCTACAGTAAGTACTCTACAACTGGTACACTGAACCTTATTGCTTTTGATTCTCTTTCTTCCTTGTATTGTTTTTTGAGATTTTTTGTATTGCCACACCCATTTTCCTTGTTGACGCTGGTCTTTAACAACTGATTTAAAAAAAAAAACAAACCCATACTGAGAAATGGCTCCATATTTAGGATTCTTTCTCTGAATTATCTGATTGATCAAGATTTTTATAATTCAGATGGAGGTAAACAAAAAACTTCCTAACAGTTCAGGATGTTAAGTTTACCTAGCTCACACTAATCAGAGAATGTTTTAGCTGGATTAAGGTCACAAAGTATATTTCAAAATTGCTATTTACAAATACGAACATACAACTCCGGGGCACATAGCATACCTGGTATACTGTTTAAGTTTCTCCACAGGAATGAGTGTACATCCTTTCACATACCAGGTGACTGAAGTCTGTGAGTAAAAGTAACTAGCCTAACAGACAAAACCCATCAGAAAAGTATGCAAGTTTTCACAAGTTAACTTTACTCTTTCACAGTTTTTCCAACAATTTTTATAGACTGCTGATTTACTGTACTGCTATTGACCTTCAATACCTACAGACATTACAGTTACTTCAGCTGAAGAGTCTCTGGAAGTCCTCTTTTCATATTTAATGGAGATCTTACATTTTCTAACTTTGTAATAAAACAAATATTTAAGTGATCTGCCAAAGCAATTTTCAACTGCCTATCAGGCACACTGATAAATGTATTATGCAGCATGCACTTTCACACCAGTAAAACAGAGCTTTGAGGAAAGCCAACTCTAAACCCTGTATTACTCGGATATACTTTTATGGTCACAACAGTAAGAGATAATGAGCTATCATTTTATGTATAAAATAAATCAAACATCCTCTTTCAAATATTTTATTTTAGTACTTTTAAATAGGTTTTAATACAACAAAGATATAAAACAATATATTAATTCAGAGTTTAGAATCAAACCAATATTTACTTATTTACAGTACTCAATTTAAACTTCACTGGCATACCTTCTAGCCATTAATTAATACTATTTACTGTCAGAACAAAACTGAAGCAACTGTTCAGTGTGAAAAGCTGTGTTTCTACATCCTTACTATGTTAAGTACCATGTACAACACAGTTTGTGGTTTCTTATATTTGACAAATATCTCATATTTGACAAAACTGAACTGAAAGAGCAAAACGAAGTTACAGTTAGTCTAACTATGCAGTCACTGGGCTAACAGGTCAGGTTATTGTGCTCCACACATTTATCATCTTAAGTTCTTACACACCTATTACGAACTGCCTTTAACAATGTGCATGTCACTGAATTATGTACATAATACTCACTGCAAATTTCTTAAGATACAAATGGTAAGTATGCAGGATACTGCTATATGGGAAGTTCAGTGTTCAGAATACTATACTGTTTGAGGGGTTGTGAGTGGTTTTTGGTGTTCTAATTCATATAATGAACAAAACCTCTGTAGATTCACTCCGAAGGACATTTCCCCCCCCAGAAACATTGTTTCAATTAGAATAGTGACAATGTCAAAGATACATCAGAAATAGTAATCTGTATGAATCATCAGTGGTCTATCAATTAGCCCTTGATTGATAAAGTCTACACATACAAAACAATTCAGAGGGTAGTCTGGCTCACTGCTAGGACTTCTACCAAATACACTTCCATCTTGATAAGACTATCATGGTTTCTGTAATTACAGGTAAAGTTGTTATAGAAGTATCCTACATTATTAAAAAAAACCCAGAAAAATCAACATTGTCTGTAGATTACTGCAAATTCTCCACAACTCATCAGTAGTAACTAAATGGATAGGATGAAAAACCAGCAGTCACAGGTTACTTTTGGTATACTCCAGGTCCACCAAATCCATTTTTTTTTCCTAAGACATCTGCTACTACTTCAAATGTGTATGTCATGATTAAGACTCAGCTCCACAATACTTTTGGTGCTTGAAAACCTAGATGGCTTTTGTACATCAAACAACTATTTAAATACGAATGAACAAGCACAGCACTAAGCATGCAAGCACTGCTTAAAAAACCCAAGGGCATATTTGCTGTTACAAAAGACTTATACTGATGTCCGAGTTCAACCCTTCCCTCTTTCCCTTCAATACTCATTTTGGCACTACATGACACAGCCATACAGAAGAGATTATAGGTACCTGTGCTTTTATCCTCATTGAAGAGTTTCAATATTTCTAAATAACATGCTTGCATCAAATTTTTTTTCTGAATAATTTGACTCTTCTTCGAACAGGCTTTATTATGATGCTTTTTTTCTTTTTCCTCTCAGAACCCTGTTAAGAAGTAATTTCTTTCAAATTCTACTGGAATGTTTTCTTCTATAGTAAATGGAGGGCAGAAGAAATCAGGGAAAACCAAAAAGAAAGAAGGTGACATGACCTGTTCCCATTACTGTAGCAGTGTACCATGCTCAGCATGCACTTGGCCTTATCCAAGAAAGCACTTAAATTAAAATGGTAAACCTCACTGTGTCATAAGGTACAACAGAAAATACAAAAAAAAAAAAGGGGGGGGGGGGGAGGAATGCCTATGTGTCTGTCACTTGCAGGTATTTGTATACTTATCCCCAAACGGATGGTAATAAGGAAAAGCTCAAGACTATCATCAAGCCTCAAATATTACTAATTTTTCTATGCTACCAAAAAAAGTGTGTCCCTCCCCTTCTTTTGTATATCCATAGTTTAGTTAAGACTTTTCTACTTGATTAGTTTATGCACTTTGTAGTACCAGACTAATGTTGTTAGACACTTGCACTTGCTGACCCACAGTAATTCATTCATTACTCTGAATTCAGATTATGTGTGCACTCCCACAGACCACAGAAGACGAATTTGCACAAAACAGGTGCAGCAAGTTAAAGGACAGCAAAAAGACTCGTGCATGAATGTAAGGGAGAAGGAAACCCTGGATGTACCACTAAACACAAGGCCCACTAATGCTCTGCTGCCTTTAGAAGTGCTTGTTAGCAGCAGAGAAGCAGCAAAACGCTTTTAAAACACTGACTCTTTAAAAAGGAGGTACAGGATTTTAAGCTTGTCAGTTACTTGCACCTGGTTTCCATCTAATTAACAATAAAGCTTACATTGCCAACTCCACAGACTGATCTGACAAAGTTGTAACACATTTCAATGCTCACAAAAACAGTCTCTGTATATTACTTCCTTGGACTCAGATATTTAGCATCAAGGGAAACAGCATAAGAGAACAAATTTCCTTTAAAAAAGACTGATAGTCAATGCTGATTTCAAACATAGATTTACTTAACAGAATTTGAAAGTTAATTAGAACAAAGAAAGAAGCCTTATCTTTCAAAGTTTATCAACTTCATTTAAAAAATTATTGAAATGATAGCTGTATGTAAACATTGCTATACTGGGCTGGACTTGAAAATTCTGCTGCGTGTCTAAGTTGCAAAATAATTTTTCAGTTTGGACACAGCTATGCCAGTTAGCACTGACATGGCTCTTTTCAGAACGAACACCTTTACAAGTTTAATTTCATTCCTCTCCACGTTTTAACTCTGAATACAATCCTGCACATCCTGAGAACAGATGCTTCCTAGAGTTTAAAAAAATAGCATTTATAGCTGTGTATGCATTGCAAAGGCAAATATAAATTAACAAATAGAGTTCTTTGATTATAAAGTCTCAAGAGGAATGTTCAAATTGCCTTTCTGAAATAAGAGCAAGTGTAAAGTCTTTAAATCTTTAAGAAAAAAGGGGAAAATATTCCTAAGTGTAAGCATACTCCCCAATGGATGGCAAGAGCCGCCAGGCTACAACAGATTGAACAATATAGTATTTAAACCTGGAATTTTGCTAAAAAAGTGGAATGTTACAAATATAAAAGTCTGCAGAATAGTACAACTTATGTGTGTTCAATACAGTTGGCAGAGATACTCCAAGATGCAGAATTCCTCTGTGGAATAGGAGCTAATTAAGTTACAAAAGTAATATACTATGTTACTGTGATCCAGGTTTATAAAAGGAACACAGTACAGTGGGGAGTAGCCCACAGTAGTTACAAGCTTCCAAATACAGAACTCTCTTGCAAAATTTCGAAGGGATTCTTTTCCATGCAAACCTAAGCACACTGTGGCCATTAAGTCAGCTTGTACCAAGCTGGAAATGCTTCATGTTACTTTTCAAGGCTGACTGACACCACCTTTTACATATACCACCTATCCTGAAATTACAATAACCAAATTTAAAAGTCTATACTATTTTTTATGACTTGCATCTTTTGCCTATCAGTTTTCGTTTAGCATAAACCTAATTTTAAGTCTCTACAGCCAACACTAGTATTGTCCCCTTACAAACCACCACCTAAGAGATCACCATGTGACCCTTGCTTATGCATTATGGACTCAGAGTGTTGTTTTGATTTTTGAGGGGTGGTTTTTTGTGGGTTTTTTTTTTTAAAACAACCAAAACTCAACTGCTTATGGTACTTTTATCTTTCAGTGTAGTAAAGGAGCAACTTAAGAACTTTTCTGTCTCTTCAGACTCTTAAGTCTCAGACTTGTTAGAAAAACATATACCGTGTTTATATATATATATAAACAAATATACTGTATATATATATCCAGATATTCACCATATTGTTGACACCAGAGTGCTAAAACATACATCAATATGAGCACTATTTCCAATACTCACTATTATTACTTTTCTTGAAAGAGTTACTACATGCATTCTTCCCACCCATTTACGGGACAGTAAAACAAAGATACCTGTTCTGTTTTTCCAATGTTAATGAGCTGCTTGTAAAAAGCATGCACAGGTTTGGGTATGAAGCAATCAGAACCACGCCAAAGTTAGTTTGTGGCTTTAAACTCACTAAAGCTAAATTAACATTACTTTCAGTGTAGTAGCATTTACTTTAACCCATTTATTTAAACACAAAAGGGAAAACTTCCAAGTGCTAGAACAATTATATAGACAACTAATAGACTAGACTAAATAAGCTGTCATTAAAAAAAACCCAAACAAACCCATCATCACTGCATAATCACAAGGCATTTCATTTTTGGCAACCTGTATGCATTTATACTGTCAATTACACTTGTTATTTAAAAGACCCTTTTAGCAAGGAACTATACTGCATTCTTCATTATGACACAGTACTCCTCAGTCTCTAAGTATACACAGTTTGTATTGAAAATTACATTTATGACTGTTTTGAAAGAAAGTCTTCATAAAGTTCTAATTTTTTAGTCAGTATATGTAAAGGTTGGCATGTCAGGTAATGGAGATTTGGACCTGTAAAGGTTGTATTATATTCAGTACAAGCACATATTTGAGGTTAAAGTTACATAAACATCCACATAGAACCTTACTAAGGGTAACAGTATTCTGGTTTATATTCATGGTTCACTGATAGCCTTTACCAGTCCCTGTGTTGTTTTCTATTTTAGCAACAAGAAAACAAACCACATCCCTGTGAAGTACAGGAATGCCATTTTATGGCTAAAAATATAAGAAACAAGACAAGAAGGAAGAGATCACAGAGAGAAAAATGTTACTTTACATCTCCCCCCAGCTAGCCTTGTAGGATCTTCATCGTAACTCTTCATAAAAATCCAATTGCCCCACACACTCTTCAGCCAATCAATCTTTTCAGTATAGTAGGTTTTGAAAAGGGCCAGCAATATTCATTAGGAACAGTACCATTAACATTGCATTCAAAAAAAGAAAACATAGGAAACCAGATTCTTGCTCTCCTACTCTGTTGATATGCTCTGGTATTAGCCAATGTATGGTAATACAAAAAGAGTCTTGTAGTGATGTAAAAGGCAATGAAGACGTCTATAGAATAATGTTCATGTGCAGCCAAAATGAAGAAGATTCCAAAGAGATTCAGGACCCAGGACAAGGTGTGCAAGAAGTTCCAGCTTCTTGGCGTATCTAGGAGAAAACAAAGCAACTAACCTTGAATGTCTCAAAAATCTGGGTCATCACAAAATCCAGGCCTAGACACTGCAAGCTTTTATACAGATTTTTTCATCTAAAAATGTGATCAAGTTAATGTCTTCATCTCAAAATATTGTTTAAGTCTACAGGTCCAATAAACCCAACAAAAACAACCACACAAGTTATAAATGTCTATCGCTTCACGACTTCATTTACAAATACAGCTATTATTCACTTCGGGATTAACTGAAAATCCTTAAATTATTTAGGACTACGCCAAGCAGAATTCTTTGTTCAACAAACTTATTTTAATGTAAATCATGTTTTTTCAATGTAATGAGGGGACAAATGTCATAAAGCATATATTTCTCTGTTACTCCAATCATTTCATCCAACTATTTATCTTAGCTTGCTATATAAAGTATCAAAACTGTTTCATATATTCCCCCCTCATTATGAGGTTTGGTATTTTAGCTTTATGGATTATGCTAAACATACGGCCACTTCGCCAGGTATTTTGCCTGACAGCAGTCAGTGGCTGATACCTAGGGAAGCGTACAGGAACAATCATATGCTCCCTAGTGTTCCCTCGGTAGCAAACTAGAAAGCCTTTCTCATTTTCTTAGCTCATATGTACTTTCAAATGTTCCCTGTTCATCCTTCAAGTAATCTAGGTGGTTCTGTTCCTTGCCTAAGTGAACTGTCACAAACCTGAGAAAGAGCACAGCAATCCTAATTTTTGTTTGCTTAAATTTTACACTCTGAACTTTTTGAGGAGATGCCCTAGTTTCAGCTGGAATAAAGTCAGTTTTCTTCCCAGTAGCTGGTACAGTGCTGTGGTTTGGATTTAGGATGAGAATAATGTTGATAACACACTAATGTTTTCAGTTGTTGCTAAGCAGTGTTTACACTAAGTCAGGGACTTTTCAGCTTCTCATACTGCCCTGCCAGCAGAGGCTGGGAGTGACAAGAAGCTGAGAGCGGACACAGCCAGGACAGCTGACCCAAATGGGCCAAAGGGGTATTCCATACCATATGACATCATGTCCAGTATGTAAACTGGAAGGAGTTAAGACAGGGGCACCGTGGCTTGGGGATGGGTTGGGTGGTGAGCAATTGTACTGTGCATCCCTTGTTCTGTATATTCTATTATTTTCCCTTCCTCTTTTATCCTACCAAACTGTCTTTATCTCAACCCACAAGTTTTACCTCTTACTCTCCCCTCCCCCCAGTTCTCTTCCTCTATCCCACTGTGGGGCAGGAGTGAGCAAGCAGCTGTGTGGTGCTTAATTGCTAGCTGAGGTTAAACCACGACAGAAGGTCAAGTAGCAGAAATTATTAATACTTAGGAACATTTAAGTATTTACACACTCGTACCCTTGGCTGACAGCAAGCAGTACATATTCTTAACACTTAAGGACATTTAAGTATTGAACAATCTGTACTTACATTCTGTGACAAAGAAGTTGAGCATGGTCAGGACGACAGTGTGGCCGCTGAACATATAATCTCCACACGTATGTACTCCAGTCAGAGTCATTCCAAAGCCACTCCATATTGCAAATGCCCGCTGCAGTTTTGCCCAAACACTGCCATACAACTAAAAGACAGTGACATTAACCTTTGCTGCATTCCAACCCCACTATGCGAAAAGTATACCCTTAAAGTTAGCTACAACAGTAGTCACAGAGTATAGCACTATGTATGTTTAATACCATTTATCATGTTGGGTCTTTTGTTAAAATGCAGTTTAAGACATCTTTGGATTTTATTATGGTAATGAATCACTTTAGTAACCACAACTACTAACTGTATCCATCATGCCTCTGATGAATACTGGAATTTAGAGCAAGTATTTTGTTGCAAGTGATTTACATAGAGTCTGCCACCATTTTTTTAATATATTCACCCTCCCAATGTGTCATTGTGAAGCTTCCAATATATTCAGCTCAAATCTCTTCTAACTAAAAAAGTTAGGATATAACCATAAAATCCCATGTTCTATGGAATATTGCTTATTAGAAAGGGTGAAATAATAGTTTTGGGTTTTTTTTTCAAAACCACACATCCAACAAGACAAAGAAGTCAGTATTTCACTTTCAGCCTTTCTTTATGAGGTCAGTATCTTAAGTGCACACTTCTGTGATGTTTTCTCTCCAGTTTATATTGTGGAATATCCTGAACACCCTTCCCCTGCTCTTCAAAGCAGCAAGTGCTTCTAAGACCTCTAAGGATGTTTGCCTGCATAATCGCAATTAATGAAGGCACATGGAGGGGAATAGGACAGAAACAACACTGTTCTTACAAACATACAACTAACAATTAAGCAACTTAACAATTAAGCAATCTTAATCATATCATAAATAAAATATAAAATAAAAGGAAACAAGAAAAATAATTTAAAGCATTTAAAGTTTTTACCTTTCCAGTACACTGTAAGTGCTGGCCTGGCACAGAGAGCGAGGTAACAAACATTGTAATGCAACGTAGTAAGAATACTGTCCCCATGAGGCTGCACAGCCTTCGCAGTAGTATAGATCTGGGAAAAGTACATAGGAACTGATTGCAAGAATCCCAATATATTTTATTTTTAAATCAGGAAAGTTACAATAAAAACATTTCACCCACACCCCAACTTAATCCCACGACATCCCTTCATCATTGCTGCAAGTTTCACAGTATTTTTCTTCAGCACTGTAAAGGTATGGTTCCACATGACACACTGAGACACTCTAGCAAGCTTACTGTCACCAAAAGGTACAGCTCCACTCCTCTGCAGCTACAAAGCTAGTATTAGCTCCAAGCTAGCATTAGCTTTGACACTCATACCTTCTGCTGGCAAAAAAAGCAACAACCTGGTAAAAATTCAGCTTAAAATATGCATGCACACAAAAGGGTGCTCTAATCTTCAGTGGCAGCAAGCTGCTAGGCTGGCTCAGTCATTCTGTGGAATTTCATTCCCACTGGATTTTCTTATATACAAAATCGTCGCAGTATGAGAATATATACTGACAATTCTCTGAAATACATATATTCTGAGGAAATTACATATAAATCCAGTAGAAAAGTAAATCCAGATTACTCCTCTGTAAGATTCACAAGTCACCATTCTTGATTAAATCCTCCCTAATCTATTTTAACAGAGACATATTAGAAGCTTACAATATTATTACTGAAAGGAAAGTCTTAAAAAAATCATCATAAATTCTTGCCACAGTCCTTTCTGTGAATCAAAGTGCCAGTTAATTTGAATTTTATATACTGCACCTGTGCTTATGAAGCAGAAGAACCAAAAGCCAAATGTAGCAAAGAATTACGCCACATACTTCAGTCATAGCAAAAGCCCATGGTATCCTAGGGACACTAAAAAAAGAGGATGAAACAAGAAAATTAGAATACATAGGCTTAATTTTTATTTCTAGTCTCAGTATAGAGAATAAAGGCATATAAAGTTCACATTATCTCCTTTCTAATAATGAATTTACACAGAATTCAGTAAGATAAAGAAAATCTCTACTTGCTCTCTGAATTTACACATGTGATTTACTAACAGGATGTGTTCCTCTACCATTGTTTTCCAGCAACCTTTTTCATTCTGACACAAACTCACATCATGTCAATTATGCTGTATGTGCTTAGAAGAATGCCATGTCAACACAAATAATGAAATACTGCAAAGCGTACAATCCTAAATACTTGTAATGAAGGAGAACTACACAGAAAATTTAGGAAAAATAAAAACTGTTCTCAAAGTTAGATTTCAGTGATAATCACTGTATGAAAAACTTTTAGCCTTGCTTCTGAACAGATTTCAGACTTTCTTGCATACATATAGCACCAGTAACAACTTCCACTCTCCAATTTCATCAAAATACAGATCAACCAATTTCAAGAGAGGCTGCTTCTCTTAGTTTTGTGTTCCCCCTGAAACAAAGGGGTAGCAAAGCACTGCTAAAATGCTAGCTTTGTAGTAATTCCCTCACATTGTTTTGTGAGCTGCAGCTTTCTGACCTCCTCCATCCTCCTGCTCGCTGAATAGCATGATAGTGCCCTGGGAACAAAATCCAGTAATACAATAGCTCCCGTTCTCTCTCCCCTCTTCCACACTGCTGGATGTGGTCCATCCTTACTGAGTTATACCTAAATTTAGGGGGGGTAGTTGGGGCGGTCTGCACAGTTACTCAAAAGATTATAGTCCTACTGACTTCATGAAAGCCATTATGAAAATGGAAATTACTGGCAGGAATAAGGAGATCAAAGACTTAACTCTTAAGACAAGTTTATCTCGTCTTTTAAGAGTCTCTTAAGCAGTAAATTCTTTATGGTGCAAGTGCACTTCCTCAAAGGGAGTATTTATCCTCTTAAATCTGTAGTCAATGACAAGAATTTCACCTTTGCTATTGTGGCTCTTTTCTGCCTGAAGTGGAATATTCTCTTTAAAAAATGAACAAGTACTGCGGAAGTCACAACAGTGTTTTAGTACATAGCTACTCTACTGTTAAAAAAGATGCTGGTCTATTCAGTCTACTTCAGAGTTTCCCCAAACCATCTTCAATTAGTTGACAGAGGGGAGAGAGCGAAAATACAGTATCACTATTATTCCCTTTCCATTTCCTTGCTCACTGGCAGACCAAAGTATTCCTTCATCAAAATTTTTTCCATATCAAGACACGTTAAGCTTCATAGCAGCATCTGGATTTCAAAAAAAGCATATGGCTGCTTATCTACACCAACTAACTGTCACCATTTCTACTAGAATGAGAGGATGGACTAATGAATTCCTGTGTTGTGATTAGCTAAAGATGTAAAATGAAATACGAACTGGGTAGAAAAACATCTCAGTTTATTTTCCTCTGAGAAGACTAAATCTCTGCAACTAACTGATGCACATTTCAATCTTAGCAGAAGGGTTTACTACACTCTAATGGTTATTTTGCAGAGGCATCTTCAAGAGCACATGAAACTTTGATAATAAAGAAAAGCCTATACTTTAACCATTAAGTTACTATGTTGTTTTAAAAGAAAATTTCTTACCTATCCAGAAATATGTCTGGTAGGGGTGGATAAGTCTGCATGTCTGGTACTCGCTCATGTACTATAACCATTACGAACGATGTAAAGCCAAACACTATGAAGACATACACACAACTTAAAACTGTCTTCCAGTACTCTGGGTCCAGTCTTCGAGTAGCGTGTTTGTTTTTGCCATTTGCATATTGATACTGCTCACCATTCAAGTCAGTAACTGGTCCATCATAGTCTCGAGGTACTTCACCATTACAAAACCAATCTGTGCCCTGCAGTGAACCAACACTTGGGCACACTGTGCCAACATGACTATCGCTGTTGTAACCCAGCTCTTCTAGGACATCAATATGTTGCTTCTGTAGTTTGCGTATGGACAACATGAGCCTTTTGATATCACCTAGGACTTTGATTTCCAAAGGAGGAGATCGTAAATCATACTCAGTAAGTGTCAGTAGTGTAATTCCATCTAGCCTGTGTCTATTGCACAAAACATCCACATATTCGCAGAAGCCTTCTTCCTTCAGCCACTTGGCCACATTCTTGGTAGTCCAACGTCGAATACAAAGCTGGTTATTGCCTGCCATCATCCTTCTCTATCTGCCAGCAGAACTGACCTGTTACATATTGGAGAAAGAGACAAGATCTGAATGTTTAATGAAGATTACCAAAATGTCAGTGTATTTGGTGTGATTTTAGATGTTTAATTAGCCAAAGGCTTTTTATATAAGAGCCAGCTAAAAAAACAGACATTAAATGTTTTAAAAACATTTTTTATTCAAACAAAACTAAATTAAGATTATCTAACTTGTTCCTAAATAGAAATTTAAAGCTACCAAGAAGCAGAACATTTCCTAGATGTACTCATTCTACTTTTCTTTTGTTAAAATAAATAAATCCAATTTTGTTAATTACACTAGGCAATGAAAAACAAAGATTACTCTGTTTAAATATCAGCTTAATCATTAGTCTTTTCCACTGTTTGCAGTTCCTAAAGCAAGGAAGAAAGTATAGCCAGCAACCATGTAAAACTGAATTAAAGCTAAAATAATATACTACAGGTCCAACACGCTCTACTGTTCTAAATATATGTACTGATGCTTTGGTGGCAAGACATTTCCCCCCCACCCCTCACAAATAAACCTAAGAATCTACAATAATATTGACCTGAGGCATCTTAGCTGTATGTTAATGGTGCAGCCATCATATTTCTATCTTTGTTTGATCTCAGTAGTTAAGATAGGTGATTACATTGCAAATCCTTTAAAATATTCAGCTCTCAAAATAGCATTACTAGAAATTAAGTACTAACTTCTATTCCCAAGCATCCTGAGAAGTGATGTGATAATAGGAAACACAATAACACACCAAAACCAGAAAAGATGTATTCTCTTTATACAGATTTCTCAAAAATTTTTTTCTTCACTCTAGAATATTGTTCAAAGGAAGGCAAGACACCTCAGCCAAATTTTAGTCACATGGAGGTGACAAGTCACCAGAACAACTTAGAGTAGCAACCAGGAAACCTTAACTACATAATGCTACATGGAATACAGGAAAACATTTTGAAAGTCTAACCAGTGATGTAGAAGTAATAAAAAGCTTATCCAATATTTAAGACCCACAGCAGTACAGAGTGGATTTGTGCTTAATTTATGTTTGGTGGATTATGTACAGCTACTATCTAAGAAACAGCTACAGTTTCACAGCTCTTTTGTACTTGAAAGAAAAACAATCTAATTAACTAGAATGTTTCAATCATGCCAACCAAATCTCAGAAAATACAAGGCAGTACAATACACTAGTGCCACATACATCATTCAAGGTTTTCAGAATGAAAGCAAGGAAACACTCTAATCTATTATTTAGTGTCTTTATATAGTAAACAGGTACTCAAATCCATCATGAATATTCAACAGTTTTACATCTTTTCAGGAGCACAGCTCTTCCAAAACCAGAAGCTCTTTCCTCTCATTTCTCTTTTTAAAGAGTTAGTATATTTATTGTTAGAAGTAGCTCTTATCATAATTATTGGATGCAACTTTTTATTCCAGCTTAGATCTAACAGAACCACACACTATTTTAGTCTATATCAGAGAAGATTGTTTTACCAACGAGATTTCCCAGCAGTGCAAAAAAAATAGTTTAGAAGAAAAATGAACACACAAATCAAAGTTGCCCTTTTAAAAGAATTAAGGGACTGATACTTCTGACGACATTCTCTCTTGAGCTGATTGTATATGAACATGTACTTAATGCATAATTTTCTCAAAACTCCATATACAAATAATATGTATATAAGCTTTAATACACTGGCATACACAGTTGCCAACACATCCGCAAACCACTACTAGAATGTCTGCATTTACTGTACTCTTCCTTCTCCATGTAAAAGGGTATATTCTGATTTCCATTACCTTACTATTTTTGGAAGTCTTGCTCAAAACAACTATAACATGCTCACACAGCTATTAACAAAATAAATTATTACATTTAATTTGTAATTATTAGTTAATTGACCTTTTTTGTACTACATAGATTCTATGGTCCTGCTCTGGCAGGCGGGTTGGACTTGATGATCTCCAGAGGTCCCTTCCAACCACTAACATTCTATTATTCTATGATATTTTTATCTTACTCCAGTAAACAACCAAACTTGAGTTGCTTATCTGGACTTCCAGCTTTCCTTACTCAGAAATAAGTTGCTCACAACTTTTCTAAAAGCAGTGAATTTGTACTCACCAAAAATACACTCCATTTACTGATTTGTCTTCTAAACAAAGCAACTTCTGAAGGCAAAGGCACAAAACTCTCCCTAACCTATAAGAATTCTGTTAATTTGTCACAAACCAGGGAGCCTAACACCAGCCTAGTGTTTCTTCATCTGGAATAAAAACCAACCCTTACCAAAGGTGCAATAAAAGTAACCTTACAACACTGAGTAAGCACACCCATCAAAGGTCACTACTGAATGGGCTGGACCTGGGAGAAAGTCTACATTAACCTTAAGATACACCTGAGAGGACCCCAGGTTTTAAATGCTGTCAAGGACAAGAGGAAGAAATCAACAAAAGAAACAAGCAGTACACAAAACACAAACCACTCCACACAGCTGGTAGCTAATTTTGTCTCAATAGCAACAGTTAAGTTCAGTTTTGATAACAACACAATTTCTTTAAACTCGGAAACTCCCTTCTTTCAGACCACTCATTTAGTGCCACTTTTGTAGTTTAAAGGGTAAAAAGCACTTTCCCTAATTATCTTAGCACCTAGAATACAGGTCTCTGTGCCCAACTGTTCCTGTTCATTTTTTAAGCTTAGTAATGCTACATAACACTTCCAATGCTATCAGTCTGCCGCGCTAGACTAACTAGTGTAGCAGAAGAGACTAAGTCCCCTAAATAACTGTACTTGTCTTCTGAAAGAAAACAACACTGGAAACTACTTTGCCTTCTACATAACTGGTTTTATGGCTGAAACCAAATAATGGATAACATTATTGATGTTGAATGATGATGAATAACACACATGAGTAACACAGAGCAAGCACAGATTAAGCGTCAGAGGGCAAAATATACTTTTCGCCTGACATCAGCAATGTCTGTAGCTAGCTAGTTGATTACTTTCCTGCTACTGTGACTTTATACTTAGTCAGCTCATCAGAGGTACGGATCATGTGTCTCGTTTCCCTTTTTCATTCCCTAACCTTTCAATTAACAGTGTGAACACAACTGAATATCAACTTCATGAGCATGTGTGTAAGTATTTGGTTTGTTTTAAAAAAAAGAAAAATGTTACTTCATGAGCCATGAACATTTCTATAATTTGGTTAGTGCATTTTAAGAAATTAGATGCCTCTGAGAGACTGAGTATACCCTGTTAGCACAGTATTTTTCCTAGATGTATATTTAAATATGGAAAATTAATCTCTTTCAAAATGATTATCCACAATTCAATCACGTTTTCCTCTACTGAAATACTGCCAGTTAGCCATTAAGTCCCTGCCTTCCCTAGCACACAGACTTTGAGTCAGTATACTGAGGCACAAATGTGGAAAGTTGAATATGATTATCACTACTCTAGCCAAGGAAAAGTAGCATTAATATCACACTAACATTAGGCTGCAATCTCGTTACCAAAACAAAACTTGAGCACACATGAATCAGAGCTGAAGGGTTAAATAAGATGCTAGTTATGTCTAAAGCAGTTAGCAGAAAGCTGACTGGATTTTTTTATTTCAGAGGCATGCAAAACTCTACCAGCACTATTACTGCTTCACCACCTGCCTTCATGTGCCTGTGATTCTCCTTGCTGACACGCCTCTTGATTTTTTTCCCCAGCTAGGCTCAATTCTCACCATCCTTGAGAGGAATTTTAGGAAGGACACTGAAGAACTATCAGATCTCAAGTGATTTAACCTACATTTCTTCAAGGAAGGTTTCAAGACGAAGTCTGAATATAGGCAATTCCAACTCAGCCCCTCCTTCGCTGGGTCTGCTGGCCTAGGAGCACAACATCTCACCTTGGGGGAAAAGTTTTGCTGTACAAAGGCTGCTGGTTCACAGTGGGGACAAGACCCATGTTTGAGGCCTTAGGTCCTCAGCACAAAAGAGCCACACAAAATCATGTGCCGAGCAAGCCTGCGATAAGACTACTGTCACATACCAACTGAGTAATGCTGCGCTCGAAAAAGAACATACAGCACTGCCTTGTTATGCATCAGAAGTCTCAGATCCTCTGCTGACTTGCATAAGAAGCTTGTCACTTGCTCTTCCTGAAAACTCTAAATACTTCAGTGCTTATTTAGAGCAAATAGCACCAAAGGATTCATTGCCATATCGTATACAGTGACTTAATCCTTTCCTTCTAAATGCTACCACATATAGTACAGTATCTCGTAAACAAAAGGCAAGAACACTTGTAAAAACAACACATGTTTTTCCAAGGGTTTTTTTAATGCAATAGCTACCATGCTACATATAGAACTGATCAAACAGCAAAATGCCCACTGTGAGACCAAACAGCTGGATAAGTATTTTCCTGAAGCAAGCAATACAATAACTTCAAATGCAGAAATATTCCTGTAAAACTTGCATTCAGTTTTACCTAGTGACTTTGCTGTCAGAACTGATTCATAAACATTTATAGTGAGATTATCAGCAGTATTTTAACTGTACTCAAAGGTCTTAGTGCTATTTATGAAGGTAATATAAGAAATCTCACAAAGTAATACTTTTTAATTTTTTTGTGTTTCTTAGGTTTTAAATCATAAAGGAAGACATAGTTTTAAAGAATTATTTACTAAAGTGCTGCATAGTGGAATATATAGAACGGATACTGTAGAATCAAAGAGTAGCTCCATATGCTTAGAAGAGTCTTTCCGTTGGAAAGCCTCCATGCAAACTTTAAAGCAAGAACTGCAGAAAGGCCTGAAAGCTAAACGTATTTGTGTTAAGAAGCACTAAGTGAAGTGACACATTGCAACAAGCTGAACAGAATACATTTTTACACCTCATTAAACCAAATAGGTTGTACTACACTCAAGTGAACAAGAGCTGCTCACCTCCTAATCTACTAACCAGCTAACAAAACACTTTTTATCCTACCATCGTAACTCAAGGCACACACAAGTGATTTTTAAACAACTGATCAAGTACTCCACCACTTATCCTAGGATGTAATTCATAGTATTTCATTACTATTTGTACAAAATCTCAAACATTTCACATGCTAAAGGTCAGTGTCAAGTATTTTTTCCTCTAACTTCAAGAAATAGTATATCCATCTCATAATAGAATGTTTGCTGCTTTTTACCCTTATACAGCTTAGCAGTAAAACAATTCGGTTTGCTTTTTCCCTTCTGTTTCTTTCTTTTATTCCCACACCCCCACCTTAGGGTGGCAATAGGGCAAAATATAAACAAACTATCCATCCAAAGTAATGCCAGAATAATATCTGAAGTGAATCTGTGTTTGTTTTTACTCTCCACAGTAATTTATAACCTGGTCTTTCTGGTCTCATTTCAGATGCATTAAAATAAACAAGAAATTAAAAACTTTTTAAAAATTATCAAATAAACATTTATAATGTAATCGGGTTTACGGATCTCAACCAGCTTAGAAGGCTGCAAAACTGAGCTCCGTACAAAGAAAAGTGATAGTACAGAGCCTGAATGACCCCTGGGCCAAGCTGTGTTTTTAATTGTATACTACCAAAAAAAAAAACCAACCAGCCAGCAAAAAGATCGCATAGAATAGCAAACAAGATAAAGTTCTTGCTCTTTACAAATCTACAGAATGATTCCTTCACACCTAAATAGCACTTTCGCAACAAAAACTTAGGAAAATTCCCAAAGAACTTCCTTCCCCTCAGTATAAAAACCACTTTGTTCCAATCCTGTGAGTTAATTCCACCCTTTTTCTATATCACGGAAAGCAAAAGGAAGAACAAGACCACAGGAATTTTGTTACCTCTGATACCCAAAAAGAGGCTGTGCCACCAAATGTGAGGGGCATTTAAAAGCCAGGAAACGTCTTGCTGAGCTGTTGCCACTCCAGAGCACAGCACGAGCTGCTGCTCTGTGGAGGTGGCAGAGACACCATGTCCAGCTGCACAAGGGAGCTCTGGGGAGATGGAGCATGCTTCCAGGAAGTGGAATCTTTCATCAGGTCATCATACTATGCTGAATATGTGTTGGGTTTTTATAAAATGAATTTTTGCAAACTGAAGCATCAAATACAAAGCCATGAGACCACACTCCAGTTACAAACCAGCAAATATGTGAACATTAAAACTGCCTCTCATTTGCTGCTTCTTCCATTAACTCACAGAGCTGAAAAAACCTCCCCTTTTGAAGTATTTTTGTTAGAAAATACCGATCAGCAATCATTAACTTAATAGTCTGAGAGGCCACCTAATGCCCTAGCAGTGTAGATCTGTGAGACTGAGTGGATAACAGTTCCTGCAGAATTTCAACTTTCTAAACACGTGCAGGCCTTACACAAAACCTGTCCCACACAGGCGGGCTCCTCCATTTAACCCCAGAACTCGCACAACACACACGCAAGCCAGTAACAGCACTTCTTCCACGCTGCCTTGTGAATTACCAAACCTTACACGCTCAAAAACTTTTTTACTCAAAACTAAATATTTTGCCCTCAGAACACCCACCAATTTTACACCACTGGCAGAGAAAAGAGTAAGACAGCTGAACGTCTGTTTTGACCTGGTACCACTGTTTTGTAATCGAACCGTGGGACTGACACGAAGCATCATCTCCAGGAACGACGGGTTTCCTGGGCAGGCTGGCCCGGGAGCGAGAAACCCGGCGACGTCCCTCTCCTCCCACACCTGCTGCAACTAAAAAGCCCGAGAACAGCGCGGCCCCTGCCACCTCCCCGGGAAACACCTTCGCGCCCTGTCTCCCGACGAGGCTTTTCCTCTCGCTGACGTAGAAACTTTACACGGTTCCCAAGGAAATGGGCACAACCAGGCACAAAGGCCGGCCCGGCCCCTGCTCTCCACGGCAGGAGAAATAACTTCGGCAAGAAACACGCACGGCGTTTAGTTTCTCAGCGGACTGGTTTCCCCAAGCGCCGGCCGGCACCGGAGCCCCAGCGGAACGCCGCCGAGAGCCCGGCAGCCAACACGGGGCGGCGGCCAGACCTCAAGAGCGACGCCTCCGCGGAAGATACGCGCACTAATTACGGCGGAGCGGGTTTAAGGGAAAACAGACGATACAAGAGGCTGCTTCTTCCCCCCGCTCCCGCAGCAGGTGAAGCCGCTCTCCTCCAACGCGACCGCTGGAGGGGAGCGGCCCTTTCCCTGCCGGGACCCGCGGAGCC
>VZZY01016837.1:335019-356095 GCA_013400335.1 Eurystomus gularis
CCTCGGGCTGGCTGCGGCGGCGCGGTGCCGGGTCAGGCTGCGGGAAGCGGGTCCCTGCCGGGTTGTTCCCGCGGGCCTTGACCAGGGCTCAGAGCAGCTGGGGGCTGCTGCCGGCTGGCGCCTGGCCGGTGGGCCGAGCGGGGGCTCCGGCTTCCTGCGGGCACGTTTATCCCCCAGTATCCCTGCGTTAACTTCTCCGCTGGGTCCAGGCCGTACAACACGCGAATGGCTCACTGGGCTGCCTCGCCCCTGGGAATGAAGGTCTTAAATACGTGGGAGTGCAGTCACAGCTCCCTCGAGCTGCGTAAGGAACTCGAAAGCTGTAGATGGCTGACAGCATGTCTGTTAGAAGTCATAACAAAACTAAATCATTTCAAATCCCCGCGGAGATGAGCTGAAGGGAGAAGAAAGGGTGCCTTGCTTTTCTAACTGAGGAAAGAACATGCTTAAACTAGGCTAAGGGTGTAAAACTACTCCTGGAAGATACTATAGCATGTTTTTTTGTCAGTATAATCTTCATCACTGGGAAGTATCTTAATACAGCTTGGATGTGAGAAAGAGATGGAGGTTTCTAACCATACTGAGTACGATTTTTCATTGATTTTTTTTTTTTTTTTTTTTACACAAGACACACAGAATGATTCTGACAATTTAAAAATCTACTAGTGTAGTAATGAAAATATCCCCATCCTTCATTTAAAGGCATATGTCAGGACAAAATAGCAGAGAAAACTTACAGGACCCTCATCCTGACAATTTTCGTATCAAGCAATCATTATGAAACATTTCTCTTTCGATGCACCGTTTTTTTCACACTGTTACTCTTTTCTGATATCTGTAGAAAAAATAAAACTGGCAGCTGGTGGGCAGCACTCAGTCATTGAACCAAGGCTATCCAAAGCACAGATGTGAACAGCATAGGTGACTTACAAAAGCTTCAACAAGGCACCATAGCTTCAGGAGCTCCATAACCTATCAATGGGGGGGAATAGGAAGAGACAAATGAATTAAAAACAGAATACTCCAGAAATAAATTTATTTTGTATGTGGTAGCAGCCATTCCTTTGCAGCAGCATAATGCAGTCTGAAGAACATTCAGAATTTGTTTTGTTGATGATGTAATTACTATGAGGTCCAAGACAAGCTTCAGTTGAAGTAAAAAGCAGGTGCCAGTGTAGCTCCATTAAGTTGATGACACCAGTCTTTTCAGAGAATTTGGCCTTCTATTCTTTCCTCACAGAGAAAAATAAAGGACCGTATGCTATGCTTAAGTGCTGCTACAATGGAACAAGGAAATTTTGCAATTCAAAATGGTTCAAAGCTACATCAAGTTGTCAAGTCATCGAGCAACCTGATGCAAATGTCCCCAGTTGTACAATCTTAATTGTACTGGTCTATATACATTTTAAGTAGATCAAATACTGGATATTCAGAACAGAAACAAGCTGTAAGAATGTCTGCTTATTGCCACACACCATGATACTGGTTCAGAGATGCTTACCTCCAAGCAGTCTGTCCTTCCTGCTTTTATTTTTTATGCCAAATGATGCGTAGTTTCCCAAATGAGTTGCTGAAGCTGGAGGGAATGTTCCACTTTCTTGGCTGGTTTAGCAGCCTCTGCAAACAATGTAGGAATTAAGTGCAATTTCAGTCCTCACAATGTTCTCCTTTACCTTTACATGCACTAGATGAAAAACTGACAAGTCTGAATTAATCAGTGACAAACCACAGAAGACATGCATATGAATCTGAAAACAAACCAAAAAAATCAAATGGACTTGGTCTTCCTGTTAATAATGGACCTGCTAGTAAAGCTGGTTGAAAGTTGAGGTAATTTTGCGTACTCCAGATCAACATATTTATATTCAAACTAACTAGCAGTTATCTGACAAGCAAAACAAAATTATAAGAGAGCAAGGCAATTTAGTTAAGCAAGAGTTTGGGCTTCTCTGCTATGTACATTCTTCGCTTTTTCTGCCATGAATTTTTCTACACCAGCTGCCAGTCAACCACAATGTTTTGCACACTTCAAGGTGTCAAGCTGGTACAATTTGCATTGCCATATTTGCTTGTATCTGAAAAACTGGTTTACACTAAAAATGTAAAAATAATTAGAAAATGAAGTAAAAAATTACTGCAAAAATAACTGCAGCAGGCTACAGAGCTGTCTCATTCAGAACAGGTCATCGTGTCAGTGCCTTAAGCACAGTCCTAGACCTAAATCCCCTTTCTGGTTCCCATTCTTAGCCTTTTCTTGGGAGGTACCAGGAAAGCACTGCTTTGTTCAGAGCGCTTTGCCTTTGTTGTGTTTTTTGTTTGTTTGTTTTACGTAAACACGCACTAGAGTCCACCAGTTCACCAGGCTGCAGGAAGGAGGCAAAAATGGAAGCAGAAGTTTCCTTATCCTATTTATAGCAAGACCAGCATCCACCTATAAACAACTTCCCAAATTCAGTCTACAGACTTTAGAAGTCCAGGTTAGAAAATGAGCCGTAATTATATATACATGTGAATCCAGGACAGGCGCAGCCGCAGTAAAAGTGGACCAGAGAGACATATGCAGGAGAGAGCCCTGTGCCTGGCTACGGAGGCTGCTGGGCTGGTTTGCAGCAGCTATTTGGCAACCTGAGTGCTGGAGAAAGCCTCAGTTGGTTGGTGTCTGTCTGAAGGTATCACAGCTAATGGCATTTTTCTGCTCTTGTCTGGTTTCATCACCAAAAAAATATTTTGGAAATTATCAAATTGGTTTGCACAGAAAAGTGATTAAAAGCACAATTTTAAACTTATAACTCTTAAATGAAAGTAGGCATGTAATAGCAGCTTAGCCACTGCACTTCAAAGCTGAAAACTACTTCTTGCTAACATTTGATGTTCTTAAAAAGCATGAATTTTCTAAATAGATTGTGCATGATTTAACATAAATTTCCAATAAACCTCATTCTGTCACTTTGAGTTATGTCACTTCATGCCATGTGACAGGAATACATTGATGCAAGTTTGACAGGCAATGCCAATGCTAACATGTCAGTTTGAGAAGTTACGACAAATTATATGTTGCAGATATTTTTTAGACTACTGCAGATTGCCAAGAAAAAAAAAAGTCTTAAAAATGTGTAATTACACTGGCTGCATCTTTAGATTGGAAACAATTTACTCAAATCATACGGTTATATTGATTCAATATTCAGGCTGACAAAAAAAAAAGGAAATTTATATGGAAATTTCTCAACTGACTCTAGCTACAAAATATTATATAACAAAGGAAAAAGATGTGTTAATGTAATGGTGGTTTGTTTTCTGTTTGTTTTTTTTTTTTAAACACTCTGTCATTAAGTAATACTGTTAGCATTTAATAATTTGAAATAATCCATCTCAAATCTCAAGACTGTACACAGGAATAAAAGGCCCCAGTTGAACAGAGAATGAATTGCTTATAAAAATGGTTTGGTTTTTTTCTTTTTCTGAGTTTTGGGGTAGGGCTTTTTGGTAATCACATTTTTGTACAGATCAGGTCATGCCTTATGATTTCTTGGTAATTTCTGTTCTTCAGTTGAAGCCTACTTAGATCAGTCGTGTGAACTTTCAAGCATCAATTTCATCTTCAAGTTTCTTACTTTCATAATGGAAGAAAAAGAGACTGAATATCTAAGAACTAATCAAATCAGTAAAAAAAATTACATCATTAATTTTTGAAGGCAGAAAATGAGTGTATTAGAAAAAAGAACAAGAAAGGAAAAAAAAAAGAGAGCAAACTAGTAAACTCCATGTGCTAATCAGATAAAATTGTTCCATACATTAATGTTGTAGAACACCAGAAAACTGTCTTACTTACTATTGACCTAAATGTACTAGAATCCAATCAGTTAAATTCTTCTTCAATAGCTAACCATCCCAAAAATCAAATCCTGAAAACAGGCTGATGAGTAAAATGAGTACATCTTTTGCAGTTGGAGATGACTGTATCTATAGAATCATAGCTAGCTGAACTTCCAAGCTGCAGCATTTTCACTAGAAAAGCTTTCTTCTTTCAGGATATGTGAAAGGAGCTGGATTTTGGGCCAGTTTCCCTAGAGAGATGGAAAGGTATCACAGGCATGGCCTCAGTTACTACTGATAGCAGTGTCTGCAACAGAAGAGCCTCCTTATATATCCTGGTTTTGATTGCTGCACATTTTCCTGGCAATGCCATGCTGTGCGCTGCTAGAGCACTCCATGGCAGTTTACACTGTTGCCGCCTAATACATTATTAGCCAGGGAATGTTTGATTTAGATTTTTGCATGAAGCACTACCTACAAAGTAATCACAAAGGTGTAGTCTGATTAGAAGGATGCTTTCTGTTCAGTGTTCTGAAATTAAAGATGCATTAATTTCAACTGAAACAGCAGATATTTTAAGATATTATATAACTGCACACAGATGTTTAGCTTAGAGCTGCCCACCATCCCAACAGTCAGGAGAATGTCTGAATTCTTAGAATCTCAAAAAGTCTCTACTGCACAAAAAGCTAATTTTGCCTCTATTCTGTATGGCCATATAGGGCTTTTTGTGGCTTTTTACATCCATACTTAGTGGCTTTAAAAGGACCAGGAAAGAAGCAAAACTGTAAAGAGCCAAGGAATCTCCTGCCAAATTTGTGGACAAAGCTAAGTTAATGCTTCTCATAGTTTCTGGCATTTCCATTCAGGCTACTTTTATACAAACTAAAATACAACAATTCTTCAAAAAGGCGGAGAACTGTGGCCTTTTCCTGAATGTTAACAAAAGTACAAAATAAGGCACTGCAGTAACAAGGAGACGATGCAACAAAGCCTTCAGCTTCACTTAGGGGGAGTTAGCACTTCTGCTGAGAAGGGTCTCCAGTTTCTTGGGAGTTTCATGCCAAGGCACATCTCAGTAGCAGAGAACCTGACTGTCCTGGATTGACCCACAGACCTGATGGCTAAATCCTATGTAAACATGTAGAAGGAGATGTATACACTGGGACATCTGAGCCCAGGGCTGCAGGCAGAATGGCAGGCAAGGGAGAACATGGAGCGGGAAGAGATGTTCTTGTTCCCTCTAGCAAGGCTACATCCTGTGGGTTAGTGCATAACAGAGCTGTTGTGAAAGTCAGATCTCTGCCTGCTGTCTCTTTCAAAGACAGCTCCTGACAAAAAAAAAAAAGTCAATAACACAGCTTTACCAAAGTACTGTTTGCAAACTATTAAATGTTTAGAAGGTGCTAGGTGTGGAAAGCCAGAGTTTGAAGCAGATGGTCATATGCCATACAAATGTTGGAGGCACACAGGATTTGGAGCTCCTGCTTCTAGAATTCATAGTTTTCTGCTTATGAGCTTTCATGCCACAGATGAACTCTGAATTCAGAGTCAGTGCATTTCGGGTAGAGGCCAATAAAAGCTTTACAAATGCCAAACTTAAAATACCTTTCTGACAGAACTTGATTGGCAACACATGGGCTGGGCTTACATTTTTAAAAAAACTGTTAGTAAAGCCTCACCTTGAGCCTCCACCCAGAAACCTGAGAAAAGTAAACTAAACAACTTCATGTACTCGGTTTTCCTCATTCATGAGCACAAATCAATCAACTTTAAAAGCACTAGTTTACCAAAAGAAAAAAGAAGAAAAAAAAAACAGGAAAACAAGGCAACGTATTAAGGACATATACATAGTTCTTGAAGTATAACTTTAACCTCTTTTGCAGTCCTCGCCTCTGCTGGATCTGGCCAGCTGACTGCCTCACTCACAGCAGAGCCTGGCTGCCTGTCCCACTGCCCCCTCTAGATGAGCACTGCAGCACTGTTGCTTGTAGTTCCTCTTCTTTAACCTTTTACGCTAGAACACATACGGCAATGGGAACTAACAGTCTCTGTATACAGGAGACTATTAAACAGTTTCTTCTCTAAATCCACAGAATTTTAGCAATTTCTGCTTCATGAGATATTCAAAACAAAGTCACTTTTTATCTTCTTGCATATAACTTTTGCCCTCTGATGCTGGAAACTATTGCCTTGTATTAGTGATCTCTCACCCTGAGTACTCCTCAGCATAATTAGTCTAGACTTTTAATACCTGGTTTCAAACAGCTCTCCATGATACACCTTGATAAAATAAAATAGAGCAAACCCTCTCTCCATCATAGTAAATCCATGCTGTGGAATAAAAGGGGCTCAGACCTGACCAAGGCTTCTTTCCATTAATTGTCTTTTTTCTGTCAGCAGCAAGCTTCTTCTCTTGGAGCACCTTCTTTCTTGAACTGCTTTGGTAGAGGAACCATGACTCTGCATGCCAGCTGCCAGGCTTATAGAGGAAAAGCATCAGCATTTCATGTTTTACCTTGCAGTCCCCTGCCAGGAACTGTACACCCTGCAGACCAGAAACACAGGCACTTCTGCACTTGAAAGGGCCCACTAATACTACAGCTTAGTAAACACCAACACCCCCACCCCATAGCTTCCCAGACCTTCCTATATAAACAAACTCAGTGGCTTACAAGTTTCACCTGACAACCATTATACTCACATTCTTCATTCTCTTCTCACATTCTTCATTCTCTTCTCAACAGAGGGAGGTATTATACAGTATGTGACAGGTGTATTGTGTTAACACAGTGATGAAAGTAATGACTGTAATAGCAAAGATTAAACATGTAACATACAGTTAGGCTCAGATAATTTTACTTGGTGCAAAAACAGTAGCTTCAAGAAATACATTTCACTAGATTATTGGTGATAGGCAAGACAGCATCATCCACTTGGTGTTTAATGTCCTCGTGACCATGTTGGTAGAACCTGTTCATGCATTTCTGATCCTCTTGCAGCTATGTTTTTAAGCACTTCAGAATAAATGAGACAGTTGTTATTGACGGAGAGTTGTTACTGTTCTTGCATTGGACAGGTTTCAATTTTTCCTTCATCAGGCCTTTAATTGCTTGTGATAAACAGCCAGATCTTGCTGACTGCTGCTGCTGTGTCAAGGACACTGCTGAGGACCGTCACGGTCGTGTCTTGGTGGACGTCCTGCAGGCAGGGGGTTGCTGCCACACATGACTGACACCCCTGACACCGAAGCTGCTATGCAGCAGAGCAGTGTGGCTCTGGGGACGAGCCCTGGGGAGCAGATTTGGATCAGTAAGGACCCAGTAATGCCTGGTTTGGTATATGCATCTGTTTTAACTGTCTGAGCCTGTCAGGGCAATGCACAGGCAGAGGGGGCTCAGGGACGCGGCAGTGCAAGGGGCAGTGTGGCTCGGCAGTGGGAACTGCTGCCCAGCACCTGCCCCAGCCCGTCTCCTGGCCTCCCCCGTGACCACCCTGGGGGCTGGCAGCACCCCAGCCCTCAGCGCCTTGCCTCTGCCTAGTGGGAACAAGGTCTCTCCCTGGCTCTCAGCATGTCTGGGGCAGAGGCACTGAGCTCCCCGGGACCCAAAGGCGCTGAGGCATGCACAGGGGATGTCCCCTCCCTCAAAGAAATTGAGCAGCTCCTGAACACTGGGCGGCCCTCTTGCAACCATGTTGATGAAGTATGGCCTAATCTCTTCTTAGGAGACCTGTAAGTACAGCTTTACGGACACACCTCTGCCATACATTCTGTCTGTTAGTATGCCTCATCTGTGCAGCTTTAGACAGCTCATAGTTTTGCTAATTGCTGTCATTTACACAGCAGACAGCACAGTTTCCAAGATAAAATTATGACTAAGCTGGTATTTGCTTCATGGTTAGTCCTTAGAAGCAATGCACAGGCTGACGCTCCAGCATATGGCTCAGGAGATACAACTGCAGTGCTTCTCCTGCTCCATTAATATAACTGCACCTATCTCAATTTGTTTGTCTTTGTCTTGTCCTTAGAGTAACAGCTCACAACAGATTTGTTTTGTGGAAGATGGGTGTGACCCACGTTTTAAATGCTGCCCACGGCACAGTGTACAGCCACGGAGGTCAGGACTTTTATGGAACGACCATTGATTATTATGGTGTACCAGCCCATGACCTCCCAAGCTTTGATATAAGCCAGTTCTTTTTCTCTGCGGCACAATTTATCCACAACGCCTTGAACACTCCAGGAGGTATGAAATTCTTATTGGTCACATTTTTAAGTGAGTTGGCAGCCTCTCATTTAAAAAGGGAGAATCAAACCCATGCATTTAAAATGGATGCCCTCTTTTGAGACCCTCTTATGGCAACTGCATTTCTAAGAATAAAGGAATAAAGAGACAAAAGGCCTAACGACTACAGCCATCAGCCCCATGAAGAGGCTCATATATTGCAGGTGAGCTTCCTGTGTGAACAGGGCCTGCAAGTCTGTGCTCCTAAGGAGATTTACCTTTACCCAAGGAGATTTATAGCATGTTGCACAAGAGACTGAGCTTCTTGGTACTGGTGCAGTAAAATACTAATTAACCTGTATTACATAAAAGACTATTTCTTAGCATGCGTAAACTGGCATTAATGGAGCTGTCTCAGTCTGTGTCACAAGTTCTGCCTTCAGAAGAGAATTACAGTTGCAGCAAATTGCTTTATTATGCAATGGTAGTAGGCCAGACATTTTTCTCGGTGTCTAATACGTTAGTGTCATCATTTGAGGCCAGATTTTAGCATTCTACATCTAAGCCCCTCTGAAATCAGTGGGTCTGATTATTGTCTTGCTCACAACAGAACAAGAGGAGTTCAAGAGGGTTTTCTTTTATTTACCAGTGTTTCTGATATTGGGTTGGGATCTCATGGCATTTCTCATACAGGCGAGTGTTACAATTGTAAATTAGACACAATTGTTAGCACTTCATGTGATCTGTCAGAAGGGTAAGAAATACATCATGTTTGTGGCGTTACTCTGACCAGGCTGGAGTATGCAGAAGGGGTTTGCCTTACCTTGGAATTAAACTTAATCCACTGTAGTGCTTCTCTTCTATGGTGTTGTTTTTTGTTTTTTTTTAACCAGCTAAAATTTTGGTACATTGCGCAGTTGGAGTAAGCAGGTCAGCTTCCCTAGTCCTAGCATATCTCATGATAAATCACCACCTCCCATTGGTTGAAGCCATCAAAACAGTGAAGGAACACCGATGGATTTCACCCAATCGTGGCTTTCTGAAACACCTGCGAAATTTGGACCTTCAGCTACGGCAAAAGAAGGACTGCTGAAAGGGTAAACCCATCTACATTAATTTTTCTGAATTTCAGCCTTCACAGGCATTGCGCGTATACAGCTTCCTATGATCAATACGTGCTGAAAAAAAGAAGAAAATTATGCATCCAAGAAAAAAGTCCACAGAACTGTAAATGGATTAATTCTGATAGCTCAGTTCCTCCAAGACCAGCACAGCCAACATCGGCACCATAAGCACTGTGTGCTGTGGAGCTGCTGTGCCCAGTGTGGTGCTACCAGATCACTCGACTGGAGTGATTAATGTGGACTGAGGTTGTTCCTGGTTTGTGCTCATGCCAGAGACAAATTCAATAATTGCATCTAGCTGTACAGCATGTTTGAGTCCCCTTTACTTGGGAGTGTAATATAACCAGCTTCCTTGGTTTGGTTACAGTTCTCATGAGAAAAGCTTTTTGTGTTTCAAGCCTGGTGACGTGGTGAGGGCCGTTTCTTAAGACCTCAGGCACTGCTACAGAAACATTCTTCTTTCACTGTCCTGCTAAATATTGCAGTGCTACAGAAAACTGTGACAGCCTGAAGACCCACACCAGTGGAATAAACTTCTGTGCAGCTCTCTCAGCAGTCTCTGCGTCAGCAAACCCACAAACATTTTCTTGTGTAAATATGTTTTCAAGCAAGATAGTGTATATTATGCAGTATATTGAGGGCATTAAAAAAAAAAATCTCAGGTCTTCAAAGCATTTTGTAAGCTTGACTCATCAGTTCACTCTCCCTCCAAATTATCCCAAATCAGTTCTGTGTAAGTGGATTTGAATCATCTCTGGTTTAATATCAGGTAGGAACTTAGTTAGCTTACATGGATGGGTAGTAGGCTTAATTGATACAAATAAGTTTTGAACTGTTTTGAGGATATCACTTTTCCTATCAGCAGTTAATCAGTACTTAAACCAATGTGATTTTTAACACAGCAACAGCATTTGAAATTCATGTTACCACTTTGCCTGAAAATTAGCTTGCTACCTTGTGGTGAACCATAAAGTGATAATCAGATCTATTTTTCCCCTTTGCTACTGGTTTGATTTATTGATTAACTGACCTTAAAAACCTTCCCTACCAGATTAAGTAAATACATTTCTGCTTATTTGTTTGCATTTGAAGCATCAGTTTTGATAATTTTCCTCTCTGCTG
Source organism: Eurystomus gularis (assembly GCA_013400335.1). Taxonomy (NCBI): domain Eukaryota; kingdom Metazoa; phylum Chordata; class Aves; order Coraciiformes; family Coraciidae; genus Eurystomus; species Eurystomus gularis. The sequence goes on from VZZY01016837.1 coordinate 345,308, forward strand.
GAAGAGAATTGCAGGGTTATTAGACGACTTAAACAGTGGTGACTTTTGAGTTGAACCTCTTCCTTCCCAGACTCCCTATCTTCCTTAATAGTTGGAGAGATTATATTGTGAAAGTTGATTCTGCCTAGCACTTATGGAAATGTAGAAATCCTTCTACATTTCAGTGTACACAAATGCTTTGCAAAATAAGCATATTTAAAATCCTTTCAGAGGTCTATTTGACTGTCTGTTCAGATTTTCCTAAATCTTGCCAAAGAGCTCCGCTGACGAGAGAAAGAGAAGACATTAGAGTGTAAAAAGATCAAATAGAAAATCACATTTAAAACCCAACAGTACTAGGACAATCTTTATACCTCACAAAGTAGCAGAGTGGTGGAGGAGGAGCTGGGTTTGCTTTGAAGCTCTCCATTAGAGTTAATAGGGATTTATATGAGTTAATATTTCATTATAATTTATACTTCATTCACGTTACAGTAGGTTTTAGTCTGGAAACCTTTTGAAGACATGGCATTGAAAAATCTGAAATTCATGTGAGTGAAATAATACATCTTAATGGCTTTAGGCTGGGCAAAATTAGACACATGTGAGAAAGATTAATGGAACCTCCCATCAGGATAATGCTTTGCATGCCCCTGAACATCTGTCCCACAAAGCCACAGCTGTGAAAGCTGCTCCTGTTGCAAATTAGTACCTGCTCTCAGAGATATTGCTCATCCTGGGAGAGTATTGTTTCACCAGATTAGAGAAGAGCACAGAGCGAAGCTGAGTCAGTATGGCATCCATGCCACCAGTGACATGATAGTGATCATGTACAGCAAGACTTACGTACCTCAGTGGAGGGAACGAATTAGTTAGAAACACTTTTCAAGGGCATTGGCAAACCACTGAAGTGGTTTTAATCTGTGGAGTGTGTTGTCTATGTTTCCTGCCTGCCTCTATTGCTCCCTTCCTTATATACAGTTTAACTGTGGCTCCAGGTCGGCTCAGGGAAAAAGATTCCAGTCAGCATAAGCAAAGTTTTGTAACTTCAAAAACAAGAAAATACTGTCTGTTGTGATGTGCTAGGAGGAAAAGAGCCATTCTCACCCGCCACACTACCAGTAGTTCAGGTCATGATGTGACAGGACATTAATGCTTCATTGTTTTCCACTATCAGCAGAAAAACTTGTATTTCAAATATCAGTTTGGCAAGTTAGGCTAAGGAGCAAAAGAGAAATACCTCACCAGTGGCACTTTGTTTGGAAAATGCACATCTGTCAGCAGGGTCTACACAACCTGGGAGATTAAAGGCACTGAATGTTACCTCCTAACAGTGGGAGGGTCCCATTTTGAAAGATTTAAGTACCTAAAAGTAAGCTGGGGTACCTGCTGAGCTCGCCAGAGCACCTTGGCTCATGCAGTGGTGCCTGTGTACCCTGCCAGGAGTCCGCAGGAACTGTCAGCACAATGACAAGCCAATTACCTTCCATCTTCTCTGAAACAAACAGGTGCCCAGGCCTTCCTGCCCCAAGCTTGGCTTATCATGAGGTCTCTTCTCAATCTGTTCTTAATTCCTTTATCCCTTTTCAACTTTTTTTTTAGTGTTTAGATGAAGAATGCATTTCACAAAGCCCACGGCAGAGTGCATACAGTTCAGGAACAAGCTCCTTCCATGGGAAAGGACTATGCCAGAAAGAAGAGTTAGACCTCCTCTGAAGAGAATCTGAAAATCAATTTTTTTTCTTGTTTTGAGCTATTTTACCAAGTGGGTCATGAAGGTTAGTGCCAGCTCAGAGGAGGCTGAGAGTGTGTATCTGAGCAGAGAGTGAAAGGGACTGTTGCAGCTGCAGCTATGGCAAACTTTAATCTGCTTAAAGCAACAAAACCATAGTGTCACCTGAAGGGATCCATGTGAAATTCCAGTGGAAACTTCCCTTAATTTTCCAGTACAAGAACTAAGGGCATCAGATAAAGTCAGTACAAACCAAGTCTGAAACAAGAGGAGGGGGTTAAGGTAAGCTGAGTAATGCCTTGCCACAGGATGCTGCCTATAAATGTTCAAGGGGTCACAGAAAACTTTATGGGACAGAAATCCATTCAGGGTTAGAAATACTTAGAAACCGTCTCATTTTGGAAGCTCATGAGCTGCAGCCAGCTGGAAGTGTTAGAAAGCAGTATAATTCATGCTTGTGTGTTCTTATTTTCTGTAGGCATCCACTTAGAGCCGCAGTCAGGTGCAGGGTAGTGGGCTTGATGGACCTTTGGCCAGGCCCAGAATAGCTGCTCTCATGGACCTTATTTTGAAGTTACCCCTAAGATAAGGTCCCCTCTTTCCTGGTAGCTTATTATTAGAACTGGGTCACATGAGGCATTTGAGACGCATCTTGGTTGTGTTGACCGACATTTCTTTCACAGTGAAAGCTCTATGTTGGCAGGCACAGCAATATACCTTACTTGGGGATGGGAGCTGCAGTTTTTTTGGATAAGAATCACTTAATGCAGACGTTTCATTTTTGTGGCTGTTTCCCATTTCATCAGGGATGTAAGCGCTGAGCTAATCCTGGGAGGCGTCAAGGCACATACTGTATTTAGAGACAGCCACCTGCTTGGGAACATCAAGCGGCAGCAAAGAGCATGCTTCAGCAAAAAACTCCCTGGTGGATTCCGCAGCAGTGGCATTCAGCCAGCTCCCCCCCTGCCTAAATCTGTCAGTGGCCACCAAAGGGGTCAGCGCCTAAAGAGAGTCAGACCCTGAGGTCAGACCGGGAATGCTCCAAGACTGGCACTCCCTCTGCCCAGGAACTGCCAGGTATTTTGGACAGCTGAAAGGTGGAATTAAATCATAGGGGTGAAGAGTGGCCTAATCTCTACATAGGCAATATGTTAAGTGTTGTTTGAGGCTGAGCTGTTCTGAAGAGCTGGAGAATACAGTACTTGTTAACATATGCTGTCCAACTACTTTATTTAGTAGTTAAACTTCATTGCCTTAAAATAGGCTTAAGATTAGCATAGAAGAAAGCAAAAGGTCTGTCCATTAAAGAAAGAACCTATAGGAGAGAATGAAATTAATTAAAAAAACAATAAGGCTCTTTATTATTTTACATTAATTTATAATTATTAAGCATACAGATTTTATAAGTGTTCCAACATTTACCATATAAAGCAAAAGACAGACTTATGATCCTGAGTAGCCTTAAAATTGAACTATGATTAGGTTTTACCTTTTTCAGTTTAATTTTAACTAGAATGGAAATTTTCACATAAAACAAGTATTCTATTTTTTGCTGGTTGTATGACAACTTGATTTGCGGTAGAAATTTCTGACAAAAAAATAAAAGGATTTTCTGAATGACAGCAGACTTCACTGTTTATTTCTAACACTTGTGCGGATGGTTGTTTCACTCTGGAGCATGGAAAAAAAACACTCAGTCATCTGCACTTTACATGCCTAGTGCCCAGTGTTATGCCAAAACAAGTTATTTCCACCACCAGCGGGTTACAAGCTTGTTGAAATATCTGGAAATTACAACTACAACAACTCCTAAATGAGAGAAGCAAGAGGAACTAACAATCCTTTAGCTAATTGCCCACTGATTACAGCTTAAAATGAGCATTCTTTTAGCTATGAAAAAGTTAAGCCTAAAAATAAGCTAGATGGCGTTGGGGAAATAATCTGTGTTTACGAAAACTGGTTTTACAAATTGCAGCCTGCTTCCTAATCTCACTACATTTCTAATCAGGAGCATGACATCCCGCAGATGAGCCCTATGCACAGTGGGTGGCTGCTCACTGGTTGGCACTGGTGGGCACCCAGAAACATGTCTGTGCTGGTCTGGCCCCAGGTGTGGAAAGGCAGAAGCCAGCACAACATGCAGTACTTCACTGAACTTCTGCCCTGGGGATGAGAGTGGGAAACCAACCTTTGCCTTTCCAGTTAAACCTTGTAACTATACTTGGAAAGTAACTTTTTTACTTTATTAGAAGCATTTGGACAAATAAGGATTTGCAGAATTGAGCCCGACAGGCAGTAAAAGCAAAGATTTAAGGCTCTATAAAAATCACTGAAATTGCATTGTCTTAACTATCACTTGATTTTAGACATTCTTCTAAGTGCAGTTTTAAGACCTCCTTTTAATGCCTGTGGATATATATGCTCCAAATTATTCTTGCATGTTTATTTTCAATCACATTCTGTCTCTTGGGGAAACAAAAAAGAGAATGGTGGGAAAAAAACATATAGATAACAACACTGTGTACACATGTAGTAAGGAAAAGATTAACTTTGAAAACGTTCAGCTAACAGGAATAAAAATGTAAACAGGTTTGTTTGCTAATACAACAGCTGGTTGCTAACATTGAGCTTAAATATAAAGAGTTACAGACTGCAATCAGTGAAAGCAAAAGTTTATTCAGTGCTATAGATGGAATTTTCTTTATTCTTCCAACATCAATAAGACAAATATGAACAACATCTGAGAATAAGGTGTCATGGGATCTTCCTGAGGTGGAAATGAGGAATAGAGAGAGTATTTGCATTTATGGCCCAACCCAATACTCAGTGAAGTCAATAAACAGAGGGTGTTTCTATTACTGAGCAAACCTGTGCCAGCATCAGGACTTGTGCCAGAGCTAAACTAACCCAAAGCAGTACCATAAATTGTCACTGCATGTTTCTGTGGAACCACATATGTGCAGTTTGTGAAGAGCTACTTGGAAATTAAAGCTCAATCTAGAATTAATGCTGCATTTTATAAAAAAATATTTCTCCTTATGACTTTATCAGAAATGTGATGGTCAGCCTCTTTAAGTTACATATCTGTTGTAAAATGAAGTAGGGATGACTGACTTTACATGATGTCTTTCATCCTGGAGGACTTTGAAGAGGTCAGCAAACTGATTATTAAATATTTGTCTGGCTGTCAGCCATTGCTGATACAGAAGGCCTTGGCCAAGACCTTTTGGGTTGAAAGGTAAAATATTTTTTAAAGTGCTACACAATAAGCAGCTGAGGGCACAAGATGTATAATACCCTGAAGAAATCAAACTTCATGCTAATCTTAAGCAGGCAGGTTTATCAACTGGAGTTTAGCCGGATTGGCAAGGCTAATACCACTCCAGCAAAGAAACATTGTACAATTACGGGATGAGGCAAAATGGTTACAGGCTATGCTAAAACCTGAGTGTGTTCTTTCAACATATATATTTCAAGTCCACTTATAGGAGGACCTCATGAAGTGGATTTTGGTAAGGTGTTTGGGCCAATAATTCCAAAAGCCTTTGTAGTCAACTAGAGCCTGTAGCACTTGTTAAAGTTACAGGAAGTTATAGGCAGGAAATTGTCTTTGCAGAAATGAAATAATTGGGCATTCTGCATTTCCACGTATATTTTGAGTATATTCAGAAATCACAACCTTTTATCTTTCTTTTACTACCTTACTCTTTTTTACACAACACGTCTCAAAATGTGGTGAGCACTGGGCTCTACAGACAGGAATATATTACAAGGCAACAAGATACCTTGAGTTGGTTTTCGTCGTGAGCTTTCATACATGATTCTCCATAGGTCCATGGTACATAAAAAGGAAGACCAGTAGAGGCCTGGTGTAACCCATGCACTGAATGCAGTACATTTTGCACGGGAAAGCAAAGTAGACCAAACTTTCCACGGCCAGGAAATACATTATAATGGAGTACCTGCAGAGGACTTGATCAATTTTCACCTTGGTATGCATTTCTGTACTGCCTCTGAGTGGATTCACAAGGCCAAATTGTGAGTCACTGTCCTGGTAGTAAACCACTGCTCTTAGGCAGCACTTTCATTAAGGGATCACCAATTACTTCAGCAGCATTAACTAAACCTCACTCAACCACTTGGGTAAGCCTAATTTTGCATGTACAGCCACTGTCTCCATTGGCAGGTGGGAGGACAGCAGGATCCTGACAGATTAGGATTAAACAACAAAACTGTGTCCATATCAGTGGCAAGGATCACACGTGGCCTACTGGTAATCATCAGAGCGTATCTTCTGTAGCAGGAGAGAAAAAAAAAAAAGCAATTATAAAAGGGAATGATGCTGTATTTTAGTGAGTGGGGAGAAAGTTCAGAGTTCTCAGTCAGAAACCACTGATTTTTTAAGTTTTTCTGTATTGATTCATCAGAATGCACCACACAAAAATTGTTGTTTTCTGGTTTGAGAAACAGCCAAAAGCTGCAAAGAGCTATCACAGAGATATGCCAGTTGGCCATTTACAAAGCCTAATGCTGTGTGTTTTCCTCTCTTTCCAGACTCAGATCTCTAGTAATAAAAAGTGGTTCTTGATTTATGAAAGAGATTAATATAATACCATGGAGGCTACTTTATCTCAGCTGCTGTAAATTGTATCTCTCAGAGATGAGATGAGATGTGAGTGAAGCAGAAGTACGAATTTACACAATGTGTGACCATGGCACTATTCTGTGCAGCCTGAAACAGCACTACATGTATTCATTTATATTTTGAAGGGAAAAATCTTCCCTCACTGTGTTCTTAGAAAATGCAGATCTGCTTCCCTTGTGCTGGCTTACCTTATGATCTTCTGTCACTTTCCTTTAGGCAATGCTATCTAAAGAGCTATCCAGTAGTAAGCAATTTCATCAAGCTGCAGGATTTACATATTGAACTGAGATACAGTATACATCTATTTAAACTCTAAACTCTTATGTAATAAAAAAAAATCAAAGTGACAGGGAGAAATGTCAGACGGACAATCTGAATATGAGATAAAGATGAAAGAAACGTGACCTAAAGCTTTAGCATCAAACACGTCTTTCCTCTCTGTGGGTAGAAGGTTTCTGAATTTCGTATGCTCCAGTCATTCCTTAATCATTTGGTTAAATGAATGCAACAAATGTGCTAGATACTTCTCTAGGATACATTCCCAGTTTGTGGTCCATTCTGCTTATTAAAACTCATAAAACTCAACTCCAAGAAAACAGACCCCTGTTTAAAGTTAGAGCTCTTAAGGATATCCCTGGACATAACAAGATGCTAATCTGGTTTATTGCATTTGGATTAGCAAATGAAAAGGGGGGAAAGTGTTGGAGTCCAACATGTATAAGAGGTCAGCTAGATGGGAGATGGACTTTTCCCACCCTGGTGACAATAGATCCACTGAGGACTGATGACCACTGAGGACTTTCCAGAGGTACCTCACTTCTGCCATGCCCTCTGCCCAGCTCTATCTTAGGTTTATGGACCTGAGATTTACAGCAAATAAAGTAATAAACTTTCAGCCACAAATTAGCCTTCTTTTTATGCTCAGAATTCCTCATTCCCACCAAAATTATTTTTACACAAACATTGCTGTGTCTGTAGCACTAGTGAACACAGGAAGAGCCAAGTTCTTTAATTTTACAGGAATATTTAATAAAGGAACTAGTCTTTCAACCCCACTTTGCTTGCTCAGAAGACAGGTTTCTCTCAGTACCCTGTCTTCTGTCAATGTCTCACAAAGGAAAGGAGACTGCAAAGATCAAATATGAATCAGACTTTTGAAATGACTACCCAAATAGGCAAACTAAGTTAGACCACGCTGGGGTAGTTCCCATCTCAGACCAGGTCCTGAAAAAAACATTTGTAGATTTAGATTGAAGTCCTAAACATGCAGAGGTAAAATACCTGGGGATAGTTGCTGGTGGCAATTCAGCATCTCAGCAGAACTATGTAGCATTTGCCCAGAGCTCTTTTGTTGCATGCATGCACTTCCGTACAAGATAAAGCAGTGTAATATCGGAACACCAACACTGGGGCCAAATTAATCCTTGGGGTAAGTCCCACCAAAAACCGGTGGTGCAACACAGGGTTGAATTCATCCTCCTGTTTCCAGAAAGAGAAGTCTGCCAAGGACGGTATGGCCTAAGAGGCATACAGAGCTGGCAGGCTCTCAAGCGTCAAAATAGAACCGGCATTACTGGCCACGTACATCCTGTGCTTCGTAGGCGAGACACAGACAAGAAAAACAGTCAAGTTGCCTGGTGGAAAAAGTGTCTTCTCAGGATCGCATTAGCCACGGTGTAATTGTGATCAATCCGCATTGGCAAGTATCAGCTTTCCATGTGTGTTTCGCCTAACACAGGCTGCCTGTGGAGAGCAGCTCGGGTGGGCTGATGCATGCTTGTTATCGCCGGCGTAAATATCTCTGCTTTGTGTTATTGTGGCACAAAGCAGCTGGACCATTTGAAAATCATTTAAAAAGCACTATAAAATTAGGGCTCCAGCACTCTTATTTTATGACTTTCATGAGCAGCCATTGCCTAGAGAGAAATTATCCTCTTTATTTTCAAGGCTAAAGGTTCTTTTAACATTCATCAAAATCAAAGTGCACCCTTGATAACACATTGAGCTGTTACTTATCTAGTTCAGACTCTTTACCTTCTGTATAATATCACATTTGAGATCTCACTTCTTCATATACAACTCATTTCATTGTGTCTGCTGTTTTTTTCACCAAGTGAATTTGCATAGTTTCAGGAGAGGCTGGCTGATGCCATGAAACATATTCTTTCCATAATTCCTAATTTTTTTTTAATTTCTGGAACAATAGCCTGGAGTGTTTTTGTTACTGATCCTTCTATAAAAATGGTCAATTACCTCTTCTGGCAATGGATTTGCACAGACCAATTAAGCACTGTAAGCGAGAGATTTTCAAGGGCATAAATAGTACTTAGGTGCATAACCTGATAGATTCCCCTTTCTGCCTTTGAAAAATCTCTTCCCCATATATATAAAAAAGTCTTCAATAATTTTTTTTTCCATTCTTGTTTTCAAAGACAGCTTGTTTACCAAACTCAGAAAAACGGTGAGTGAACCAAAGCAGCATGACAACATGCAAACAGTACAAAGGGAAAGCCATTCTTCTTAGAAATAAAAAAGAAGTGCAGCTGTATCGACCATACTTAAAGCTCAGATCTGAAGGGCTTAGGAAGAGACACTGCATGAAATCCTCAGCCACAGAGGTTGCAAGTGGGGGATGATGAGGCCTTGCACATCTTATGCCCTGTAGCACAGGAAAGCCACTGTCTTACTCTGTGTTGTTTAATCTGCCTTAGTTTTCTGTAGAAGACTGGTCACCTTACTATCCAGACATCAAATAGAGACTGAAGATAGACATTTAGAAAATCATAACCTTAGCTCTGTTCTCATGGTTCCCTCTTTGGCCAGGATTTTGTCTTTATTTCCTCTGGGAGTAGCAGGCTGCATACCTATGCCAAAAGGTGGCATGCTTCCAGATCTCTGCAAGGGGGGCTGGTTGGTGCTAATAGATCTTGCAGTGAAAGCATGTGTAGCCACACAGAGGAGCTGCAAAGTCAAGATGCAGCATCCTGCATGGAGGAGATATAGCTGGCCAGAAGGCAGGCTGTGCATGTGTTAAGAGAGCTTCACCACCATGCCAGCACTTCTGCTACAAGTAGAAGTTTGAGTTTTTAACCTGTCTTGCCTGTTGTCACCCAGTTTGTGATTCAGCTAACAGAGGGACAAGATGGAATATTTGGTAATCACAATTGTTTATGACCCTAAGAAGGCAGAAAACAGGACTGGTGTTATCAGCAATCCCTAGTGCAGTCTGCTGTCACCATGAATTAAGAAGGTGGGACAGGCATTTAGTAAGTCAGGATAAGAAAGCACCTCAGCTCTATGACACATTTTTCTGTTCCAATAGTCTGCAAGTCAGTAACCACCTTCTTGTGTCTAACAGTCCCAGAAATAGAGAAAAGGGCCCATCTGAGCTGACCCACTCTGGGCTCTTGCATTTCAGACCAGATTTCATCTTTTGGGTTAGGACTGACCTACCCAGTCTCAGCCCTTACTTGTGGCAATGGTCAAGAGTAAACAGTAGGAGAAGAACAGAGTTCGGTGTAACCCTCTCAAGAGGAATTTAATGCTTCAGTGCTGAAATGGAAGCATTTTCTTTTCAAGCATGGAAGGGGAAGAGATATCTATAGAATGTTCTTTCCCCCATATACACAACTTACTAAAACCTCAATGTGTAAAGGGTATGTGCTTGCTCACCTCATGTCCAGAGCAGGATTAAGCATACCCCTGGAGCTGCTTTGACCTAGCTGATCAGTTGTTGGAAGCCTGGTAAACTGACTCGGGTTGTAGGATGTCTTGGATAAGGCAGATTCATTTTGTGCTCTGTTAAAGCTGTTCATCTTCAGGAAGGTTTAATCTACTTCTGAATAGCAGCCAAAGGGCAAAAGAAAGCTCCTGGATGCTGGCAGTGCTCTTGCGGTGTTGCCAGCAGCCACAGAGCTTCCATCACTCACTTTCCTCACAAGATGAAGCTGATTCCCTGCTAACCACAGAACCAAGCTAGGAACTAAGTCCTTTTGCCAAAAGAAGCAATATAAGAAACAATACCTTAAAAGGTCAAGTAGGATCGGAATCCTGAGGGGAAAGGTGTGAGGGCACTACTGTCTGCAGTAGCATCATCTCATGGGGCAAGGGTGTTCCTGCCCAGGTGATGGGCATTCATGGCATCAGTTGTTTTTCCTCATAATCACAACAGATGAAAGTTGCTTTCCACATTTTTCTTTTGCTTCTTCACTCTTGATCGCTTGCCATCCTCCTCCTTGCTGCCGCTGTGAAATAAATCTTGGTTCATAGCAACAAATGTATTCCCAGCCTGGGGGGCAGATGCTGGATGTCTGGTGCCCATGCTGTAATTCAAGATTTAGTAATGGGAGTAACCGCAAAGGCTACTGATGAGTGTCCTCGGCGCTGCTCCTGGCGCTCGGCGGCGGGCCCGGCGCGGTGCCGCGGGGACACC
>VZZY01016839.1:0-15054 GCA_013400335.1 Eurystomus gularis
TTGGTCAGTCCTGAAGAGTTCAGACAGTTGGACTAGGTGTTCATTGTTGGTCTCTTCCAAACTAAAATATTCTATTCTATTTGTCACATACTGGTAGTTCCCAAAGAAATGCTAATAGTCTAAAACATGCAAAAAAGAAAGATTTAAAAAACATTTTAAACTGATCTATCTCAATTCATCTTGCAACAAAAGGAGTTTACCAAAGGTATCAGTAAGAGCACAGTTAATTGAATACTGAGTGATTTTAAAACTGCCATCTGAGCTGTCTGTATCACTTTATGGTTAGTAATGGTTAATAATTGTCTTTGGTGGTTTCTATGTCTAACCAGATCTACAGAAGTATATAAAAGACCACCTTTGTATACTCTGAAAGGAGATATGAATGGAAGTTTTATTACAGATCAAGGAGTGTAAATGACAAAGCAGGCTTAGAGTACATGTAGGTCAAATGTAATACATTTACATTTGGCGGGGGTGGTTTTTTCTCCATCTGTAATATTTCACTTCACATAATTTTTAGTGACTTTGATTTAATAAAATTAGTCTACAGGATCAAGAATCCTAGAAATTACTCCAGTGGGGTCATGGCCAGAGCATGTGGCTTAAAATTCAACAGTTCAACTACTGCTGTAGATTGTTTCTTGTTAGTGCTGGTAGGCTTTCCAAAGCTCTTTGAAAATCAAGGTTTTGCACCTATATATATATATATCTATTAAAAATAGAGTCCAGGCTGAATAGCAAAGTAGCAGAGGGACAGCTTATATAACAAAATTGTGTATGGTAAAGCAACCATTATGCATATTGATGTCCTTGTTCCTCTACCTTGCAAGTAACATAATAGAACTAGACAATTTGGGCACATTCAACACAGATGATGAGACAGCTACCACAGAAATGGAGATGAAACGGGTGACAAAACTTGGAAAAATGATGGCAAAGGTAAGAAGGCTGTGATTAAGGGCTATGAAATCATGAATGGTACATGGAAGATGAATGGCTAAAAATTTCTTTTAGTAAAAAGAAATGTAATTGCAAGGAATGAAACTAAATTATCTAGCAGAAGTCTTTACACAAACAAAATTTTCCATACAGTGAGCAATTAAATGATGGTACTGACTGACACTTAAGCACTGAAAATAAACACTGTAAATGAAATTTAATAAAGACATTAAAGAAAATAATGGGGAAAAAAAAATCAAATAAAAGCCTGTAAACACAAAGACACATTTACAAATTCCATTCACAAGTCACCTGTTGTCTGAAGCTAGAAGGGCACATCAAAGGAAACACCACTATATTTCTGTCTGTCTTGCTAACTCTTCCTCTAAGCAGCTGCTTTTGCCCATTTGAGAGAACAGGATTCTGGGCTAGATAGGCTTTCGGATTGACTTAATACAATATAATTAATTCAGATTTTCATATGACATTTCGTGACACAGTTTATAAAATGAACATCAACTCAATATGAGTAAGCTCCTTTCTCAAGATGAAGGAGGAAAACTAAAAATACTTAACCATATATGCATTCCTAATTAGCTCTCAGAATATGTATTTACTCATTTGAATAATTCTAGGCAAAACAAATTACAAAAAGGAACTGGGCAACATGGCTTGCTTTAATAAAAAACAAGATTTAATTTCTTTTCTTATGAAGGTTTTCAACATTCTTTAAATTTGAGACTTAATGTGTGCCAATGAGAATTTTTTTGCTTCTTTAAGGAGATTAGTCAAGCAGAACACAGTAAACCATGCAACATGTCCTTGTGAGTTCCTCTCCAAAGTCAGAATCTCTTGCACGCTTGATAACTTATGAAAAATAACAAGTGGCTCCAGCAATTGTGATTTTTCTGTTTTCTGATGTCTTGGGATATATTTCGAAAAAAAAGTGTTCTAAAATTAAAGAAGGCATTTAGATGCATTTGCTGGCATACTGTGGTAAGTCTGCTGTGAATTAATCACCATCTGTTCCACACAGAGATGCATCGTTCCTTAGGAATGATCACCAATTCCTGTCACTGCCTGTTGTCAGTCCATTTTCTATCACTGCTTATGTGATCACAGGCTTATGTATCACAGATATCCTTCAGAAAGGGAAATAGTGGTTCTTGTGCACTGCTTCGGTTTGGACATCTCTGCCTAAACTTATCTCAGAGTATTTAAAATAATGTGCAACTCTAAGGAGCTATCATATGAAGCTGTTATTACTTTAAGGATGAAGTTATTATTAATACATACTTTACTATACAGTTTGTGAATTGCTCATTCCTTTTTAGGATGATTAGTATTTTTAGTTGAAGATACAAAGAAAAAGTAAAGTTTAGTCACTATCTGTTTCAGTCAGTTCCTAACCTAATTTGGTTTGCTATTTTGTGAACTCTTCAACTTTATAGAATATAGAGTTCATTTAGCTGAAGCCACCCAGAGCTCAGAAGCTATTTCACAGGAAATTTTGAATTTAGCCCAAATATATTGTAGCTATTTTTACATCTACTTTTTAAAAAGTTAATTTGAAAAATGTGTTCTGAACAGAGATATTAAAAACAATATTTAAAAAGTTAATTTGAAAAATGTGTTCTGAACAGAGATATTAAAAACAATATTTACCCTGTAACTTTAAATACAGCTGAAATACACTGTCAAACTTGTCACATTAATTCTGCAAATGCCCAAAATCAGGCCAAGAAGACCATACCTTTCAAACACCTTTCAAATGGAAAAGGGAACTACTGCTATAACCACACTTCACAACAGCTGGTATCCGTAGCATACTAACTTGAGGCCAGATTCACGTTTCAAACCTACTTTGCCACAGAGTTTTCATCCTCTAGCACAATCCTTCCACCTGGAGCAAAGGGAGGGTGGAACACAGGCCCAACCATTCTACTGTTGCAAAATTAGACAGAATCTATTATTTTGCAAAAATACAGAGTAGCAAAGTCTACAGCTAAATGGTATCCTCTTTAAAAATCCGATTTGGTCATAGAAGCAGCATGGAGTGTTACACCTAAAGCAATAACTCAGGCTGTCAAGTAATATCAAGTAGATAAGGCTCCAAGTATGTGTTTGAGAGGGAGATAGCATTTCTCTCTGGAATTATGTTTATAGGCATATAGAAACGTATTCCTTATGTTACATAAAGATGCCAAACATGTTAAAAGGAGGTATCAGTCTCATTTATTTTGAGATTTAAAAAATCTAATGGAATGGTGAGAAATGTTTTACACTACCTTTGTGTCAGTAGCAACAAATTATGAAGTCTTGATCAACAGGCCAAAGTTGTAATCCAAGTCAAGAAGAAATACCCAGATAGTGTTAAAGGAAGGACTGGCTCCTTGGAGCAAGGCAGGCATAGAATTGAGTAAAAGGCTCTTCAACTGCAGAAGTTTTAAACAAATATTCTTAAGAAGAAATTACAGTAGCAATACAGCACAGCTATTTTTGCTAGATGCCCTATATCATGTATCTAACAAAAAGCCCCTGAATATGCATTTCAACAACATGTACTAATCTCAATCCAAATTATTTTCAGTGCCATTTAAGCAGATACATTGAAGCTACTGAAAACAACATTAAAATGACACACGAACTACTCATTAATGATGAAGAGACAGACCCTTATCCATCCTTAGCATTGTTAAATCAAGGACAGCACTAATGACATCTGGTTTGTCACCTTTTGGTTTGAAGTGAAGGCTAAGAATAGAAAGCTTACTATAATCAAAGCAGGGTTCAAAAGGAGAAGTATACAAAATCCCTATGCAGTACAGGGTCATGAAATTGCCATCACTGAATGAACAAAAGATGGGGTGGAAATTAAAATGGTCACAAAGAATTCCTTGTGTGGTCTCCTGTGGCCCTGTCATCCCAGATTACATACATCTGTACATGAAGAAGAGTAAAGTAAGACACAGGATGCCTATAATTTGGGCTGGAAGAAATTAAAATTATGCAACAGTTACACCAAAGACACACGGTCAGGATATAAACAAATCAAGTGGCCTCTCTACTGCAATCAAATTTCAAAGAAAATTGGCCAGATAACTACCTAACTTGAAAAGGTGTCAATCTTCTGCTTGGCTTTAGTTCTGTTAATAGAAGATAGGGTAGTGTATTTAAATTCTCTAACAGATTTTGTAGCAAACTTGGTTAGCCACATGATAAGGAACAAATTGCCATAATGAAGAAGCAAAGCAGCAGGTAAAGGGGTGGTTCTTAGTGCTGGTACTTCATGACTTATAGAAGTCCTTCCCCTTGGAAATGCTGCATCATATGGTGCCACACTACATGCTGTTGGCAATAGATCCAGGACAGCAAGCTTTCTGCTGAGACACAATACCAACATCAGATTTCTTAAGAAAACTATGTACCTCTGACTCATGAAGAGTTTAATAAGCATTTCTAAGATAACACATTAAGCCTTCAGCTTCTACTAACAAGATTTCAGCCCTTCTTCAGGTCACTTAAGATCACTTATGTCAAGAAAAATAAGGCAGAAATGTAGCAAGAAGTAAGAAATAAGTTTTAACAATGAATGCTACTACTAAATCATAAAAAATTTCTAAACTGATGAAAATAGAGGTTGGAACATAACATTATATTTCACATCATATTTCGGATGTCAGAAGAAGAGATTGGAAATCTTTTGAAAAGTAACATTGTTATTATCAGTTACATTTACCTAAAGTTGATTCTTCAATGTTTCAGAAATTGAGACAAGAACAAAAAATTTGTTATGAGATGCTGGTATTCGGAAGCTTTTGGCACATTGCACCTTTTGCCTTGAATCTGAATGTGGGGTGTTTGGTTCTTTACAATATATTCTTCTGAACTGATAAAATTTTTTTAAAAACAGCACCTCCTATAATAAATATAACTAAGATTGTGACAAATACTTTTAAGGAGATATGCAATTAATCAGAAAAAAAGACACAAGTGTATCTGAGAAACAAAGTTTTAAATTAATAATAAAAATGCAGATCTTAACAGATGTGCAGTGACAGATTTTGGTTCACACTGACCTTTTTTATCAAAAAGCCAGAGGTGGACAGGGTATCTGGAGCTAGGGCACATTAGAAGCACTCTCCTACTTGTGGTAATGAGAAAAATATCCAGTGGTTACACTTGGAGATGACAAATATGGCTACTTTGGTTTAAATTTTTTAAAATCGTTTAGAGACTTAAGTTATTACAAAAATGCTTTTAAAGGCTACCTCTAAGACTCACTGTTTTTAAAAAGACACAAGCATCTGATTTACCTGGAACAATTACAAAAGCTGCTTAATTACCGTAGAATCTGATCCTGTCCTCCCTGTAGTGATTGTTCAAGGTCTTTATCAGTAGCATTGATATTCTTCAGTTCTGATCTGATCCTATGTCCTCAGGTCAAACAGGTTCTAACCTTTNTTGCGTGTTTCATTGTATATTACACATACAGAGGGCTTCCTTCATGAGGGGAGATGAGTGGTTGGTGTTTATTTCAATTCCACTAAGGCATCTGACACTGTCTCCCAAAACATTCTTATAGGCAAATGGATGAAGTACAGACCAGATAAGCAGACAGAGAGATGGGTGGGAAACTGGCTGAACCGCCAGGCTCAAACAGTGCCATAAGTGGCACAAATCTAGCTGGAAACCTGTCACTTGCCCCTAGGGGTCAATACTGGCACCAATACTGGAACAAGTCCACTGAGGAGCCACAAAGACAATTCAGGGCTGGAGGTGTCTGAGCACAAGGAGGCTGAGGGAGCTGGGACGGTTCAGCCTGGAGATGAGGGCAAGGAGGGGATGATGGACTAAAAAATGTGGAGTCAGACTTTTCTCAGTGGTGCCCAGTGATAGGACGAGAGACAATAGGGAGAAACTGAAATACAGAAAATACTGTTTAAACAGGGGAGAAAATGTTTTTACCGTAAGGGTGGTTGAATACCAAAACACATTGCCCAGAGAGGTTGTAGAGTGTCCATCCTTGGCAGTATTCAAAACCCAGATGGACCCAGTCCTGGTCAGCTTGATCTAGCTGATCCTGCTCTGAGTAGTGAGGTTGGACTACACAATCCCTAGATGTCACTTCCAACCTCAACTATTCAGTGATTCTATCATTTAATTCACATCATAAATTCCTCTAAACAGGCACCTTACTGTCTTGTGTATTAATAAAGCATAATGTGACAATCTACAGAAAATTCCAATGACAGATTCAATTACACTCTGAACTGATCTAGAGGCTTTCTGTCATGTTTCCCTAGTGGGACACTTGGAAAAGGAGGGTCTTCTATTTCATCTAATAAGCCTTTTTTCAAAGGCTGAAGAATTATTACCATCTGCAAAACATTAACTGAATAAACACCCAATAATTTAAGACATCTGCTTTTTGTGAACAAATCTGAAAAAAACAAACTGAAAGCTTTCTAATAAAATTGCTGTCTATCAGTATAATCTTGAAGAAGTCTGACAAGCTGCCCAATTCTTTCATGGCTGGTGCCTTTTAAAGCTACTCCCTGTTGTGCAGCTGTTTGCTGAAGGTCCTGAACCCTGTTTTGTCTTGCCAGCATTACTCTCTTTGCTCACAGTTCAGAGACATGCCATGCAAAGCACAGTATTTTTATGACATTGACAATTATCACTGTTTATTATTTTATCTTGCCCAGAATGTGCTAGATACTGCTCAGAAAATGTATCACAAAAACAAATGGGCCTGCCTGTATCTCATTTATAGTCTTCATGCCTAATATGTCACATTTCCTTTTTGCTGTGTTGGTAGTACAGAAACAGCAGCTTCTTGTCTTCATGAAATCCCTTCCCTTATAATCTAGAAAACTCAAGACCAGTGCAGACTTCTCCCATAAGCAACTGCCAGTTGCACATTGAGCTACAGACTGGGGCAGTTCAATAAACAGTTCTTTTGCCCCTTCCCTGGGATGGGACAAGAGAAGCAGTTGAATAGCCCATTCATTCCTCCCTCTCCAGCCCCTGGCTGGTCGAAAGTTCAGCACACCTGAATTACTATGTAACCAGAGTATTGCCTTGGCCTCAGACCCGGTTCAAAAAGGTTCCACGGTCTTAACACTGAGGTTATGTCTAATCACTACTGATTTTTTTTTTTTTTTTTTAATGAAAAGCAGAGATTCCCTATTCACTTGCATAGCAAATCTCTTCAAGCTAGTCTAGTTTGGCTTTTCTGCCATTGACAGATGACATATTGTCCTGCTCATATGTATGAAGAATAAAACATTTTTCAGCTTATTATTTTGGCTGTGATACAATCTTCTGGGCAGTTTTTCACTGACACTTTTTTCTTCTCTAGAAAGTACAAGCCATTGTCCTCTTTCTCCATCTGTAAAGCTCTTTTGGGCCCACAGCCCTATCTGCTATTTTTTTTTACTGAGGTATATTCCTTCTCCTGAAATACACCTGATACTTATAAGCAACACTCTAAAACATGCTTCACTAGACTGCCTACAGAAGCATGATAATTCAGTTTGTGAATTGCTTATCATACTGGCCAACAGCATCTCAATGTTACCTTGGAATGAGGCTTACTGGCATTAGTGTTGTTACTCTATGAGATAATGTGAATTAATAATTAGGTAATAAAAATTCCAACCATTATTATTAATATCAATAACTTTTTTTAAGCTATTCGCCTTACTACAGGGTAAAAACTGACAATATCATAGAGTAATAAATTTCAATACAGACTTTTAGTAATAAACAAATGGGATCTCCTTTGTCCTTATAATCACTGAGAAATGCTGGCTTTTACCAGAAGGTGGTGCTTATGTGCCACTAAAGAAAAACGACGACACAGTCCTCCAATTTCAGGCAAGTTTCCCACAGAAAATAAAACAATCATTCATTATTTCTGTGCATCGTTTTGAAAAGATTGACTGAACTACCAAGATAATGAACCAATATCTTTCTTCCACAGGAGCTGACTTTTCCCAGTTTTTTAAACTCATCTTTCGTTGCATTTAACATGCAGACTGACAGTGAAATAGGTTTTCAGTGCTATTAAGTGCTAAAGCATGCACAAAACAATGAGAATTTCCTTTTCTTTTTACAATGACAACATATAAGGCATTTTACATATGGATTATTTAAGTTTGTATTACTAAATACCTGACAAGAAGCTGCAGTTTAATTACTAAATATATGACAAGAAGCTGGAGTTTTGATAAATGTTTTTTACTGTTTTGGGATAAGAAAACCCTTTTAAAAGCCAAAATGTGAAGATAAAACTACATTCTCAAAAATCAGCTCAAAAAGGTTTTTCTGCAATTAAACTGTGAGGTGTCTGGGTGTAACAAGAATCTTTAAAGAAACCAATTTATTTTAAACAATATATTAATTGATGCAGTATCTTTCATCCCACAGGAACACAGAAATTACTTTAGAGGCTTTGGTATCTAATATTTGGAATTTCAGAAATTTGGAAAGGTGAGGATTGTATTATCTCCTTCTGTTAACAGTTGAGCGTAAGTTCTTGAAAACTACATGTCTTGGTCTGAAACTTCACTTCGTCTGCCTTAAACTAATGATCTCATTTGCTGATTTCAAACACAGGACTGCAGGCACAAGAGACCAGAGGTTGCTCTCCTGTTATGTCTGTACCTCCACATCTTCACTGCTAGCCCAGAGCACAGCATCTCCAGAGATACCCAAAGTATTCCAGTATCTAAAATGGCATGATGCTTAGCAGTATTACGATCACCACAGTTTTTCCTGGCTGTATGTCCTGATTCTTGCTCTGTAAGCATCAGCATTCACTGCAGACCTCTGTGTCTTGCTCAGATTTTCTACTGTGTATGGGCATTTATTTGAGTTTATAGATTAGATGGTAACTCTGTGATGAATCAGGCAGATGGCTCTTCAGCTTTGGTAAGACAGCATGTGTCTGTAACTTTGCTCCAGGATGTGACCATTGTTTTGTGAACATGAATTAATCTAAAGCTTAAAAACCAAACCAAAACAAAACAAATCAGAATTACAACTAAAGGGAAACGGGCATTCTAGTATGGCTGAATAATTTTAGCATTCAAATTTGGATGTTCATTATACTATCTGCTTTCTTGACAGAGCCTATCCTATTCACACCATTACATATTGTCACACTACTGTGCTGAAAAGTTAGCAAAAAATCAGGACTCTGGTGGGTTTTTTCCATTAGGATCAAGAATGGGGAACCTGAGTCAGGTACTCTCCAGACCTATTTACAGAAAAATGCAGTTGAGGTTCCATTTTCTTAAAGATACTAAAGCACAGTTAGCAACTGCCCAATCCATTACCCTGGCAAATTTTATGTTCAGGAATATCCCTCTTCTCAGGTTCACATTTGGAATTACCTTGCTTACAGTGCCTGTTCTGAAAATTTTACCATTAGAAGCTCCTTTGACTTGCTGCTGAGGGTGACTGGCTGCCCCTGCCCTAGGCCCTGGGAAAAGCAGGACATCACATCCCCTCCATTTTCTTCACCTGCCTCAGCATGCACATCCAATGAGTGTGCATAAGAACTTTCACCCAGGGTGCTGGCAGTTTGACCACATTTAATCCTTTACAGGGAAAAAAAAAAAAAAATCCTCAAACAACTCAAATGTGCTATCTCAGTCTGTGGTAGGGCAGAGATAGACCAGAACTGTTTTGTTTCTTATTGCCACTGTTTGCTTATCAGCTGAGTAGGCATTGATCCCATTGAGAGGAATTGGGCATCTCTGAGCTGCAAAAGGAGTGAGTGTCTGCGAAACAAAGAGCATTTCCAGCCCTATATTATTTGTTGTATATGCATGAGCAATGAAGGAACTTTTTTTTCAAACCTGTTTTGGTAGAAGGCCAAAGGATAAAAGGAATATGTAGTAGCATGAAGAAGAAGAGCTACATTGATCAGAGCTGCCCTCACTTTAGTTTGTTTCCTGGAACTAATTCTGCCACTTTTAATAGAGCTAAAATGACTTCAAGTCTGAATTACACCTACCCAGATGGTGCTCCTTCCTTGTTAGGTGGTTCTTTTCCTTCTGTTTCACTTTTTGTCTATGGAACTCAGAAACACAGTAACTTGCACAGTCGCAACTGTGCAGAGTTTGCCCCTGTCAAATGAACAATATAAGGCTTCCTACAGAAGGAACCAGTCTCAACAGCTGCTCCAGACTTTTTGGCCTGATTTCCTGAGGAAACAAGGTTCATAAGAGATCACACTCTCTTCATACAAGTCTTTGTGACCTAAGGATTCTCCTCTGTTTAGGCTCTCCAGTGTGTCATGTAATATAAATTTCAAATGAACCTTTTCCCACAGCACAGACATTCCTAGTATTTTTCTCTCATTTTCTGATGTCTGATAAGGGCTGAGCTGAAAGCATAACCTCAGCATGATTCAGTTAAACAGTTACTCAACTAGTGCATGCTGGAAACCAGGCTTCACTAGGTGCAGTGCTCACTGAAGTGCTTCTTTTTCCGCAGAGTCACTCCAGTATCTCTGGCAGGGATGTAGAACTGCCTGCCCTACCACCCTTCCACTTGGTGCCTGAAAACCCTTCCATAATAGGCTTCAGAACACATTTCGTCCCTGGAGTTTCCCAGGAGGGGTGGCCTGGACGGTCACTGCCCTTCCCTTACAGCTGCTTGAACTACCAGCAAAATGGAATTCTATCATTCGTTCCTCTTTAAAAACTTAGACTGTCAAAAATGCAGTTTTTATTCGAGGCTTCTAAAGTTAGCTTCTGCTCATCCACAATTCAGCCAGCAGAGCTGAAACATCTGGCCAAGAGGCTGGCATAAGGCATTGTGGGACAGTTATTGCAGGATTCTAAATACAACAAGAGCAAAGGCATGTCTATACTGGATGTGGAGTTACTCAGCCTACACAGAGATGAGGACTTGCTGTCTTATATATAAAGGCATAATGGGGTCCTTTCTAAGGACAGATCTGAACCAGAGATCTTGATTTTCACAAGTGTACAGACAGACTTCTGACTAAAACAAAATCACAACCTCACCCTTAAATAAAAACCAATTTTACAAATAAGGGCTTTTCCATTCTAACGTACACTCAGTAGACAAAATAGATTAAAACATAAATATGCACTATGTTTTTTCTTCAATTGTAAATCTTTTGCAAGATTCTTTCATCACTATTCATAGGCTTGATAGTGCTTATACATCTGTGCAGCAGCAGCATGATTGTTACAAGACTACCTTGTGTTGGACAGCTCTGGATCCCAGTTTGACAAACACATTCTTCATATATTTACATGGTGTTTTACATATTTCTGACTGACTTTGGACTTCTAGTAACACTGTGTTTGCTTAGTACTCTTATGTTCTTTTTCATCTTCAAGCACTCTGCATACATTAGCTAAAATAATCCTCTTAATCCTCTTAATTAATCACTTCAGTACTCCTTTTTATTCCTCTTCTACCCCATCCCCAGATGTTAAGGACCAAGCTGAAGAGTTGTTTCTACAGCATTAACTCCACGTCTTAAAGAAACCAGGACAAATCTCACCAACATGCATGTAAAAGAGTTGGTTCTACAACAGAAACATTTGAGCCTTTTTATGAAGGCAGTGGAAATTTACAGTACACTGAAAGGAATTGTACTGCATACAAAATAATGAAAGAGGTTTTTTTAAAAAATGTTGTGATTGTAAAAGAATTAGAAGAATTATAAAAAAAACTTCTAAGGAAAAGCCTAATACTTAGGAAACACTGGTGACATGCACAAAAATATTAAGGCTTTCTTTTAAAAGATCACTGTGGTATGTGCGTCTTTTACACACTACTTCAGTATTGACAAACACTACATATTGAAGAAATAGGTTCATTCTCTGACCCAATACATAAGATGTTTTCTGCAGAGGTAACACAGATTAACATGGAGTTAGAAGAGAGAAAGTACTGGTTAATCGGGACAGGCAAAGTTACAGGCTTTTCTGAAATTATAACTTGAGCTCAAACAAAATAGATTAACCACTTAAAAACAAACAAGGTTTGATGGAGGAGACTTCTTTGAGGAGAAGAGGATTTTCAGAGAAGTCATGTGCTTGGGGAGAAAATGAAAAAAAGCTAATTTTAAGAAAAGTTTGAAAGCTGAGAAGAGAAAACCTGTGTATTCTAATAATTTTGAGTGCTGTCAGTGGGAATGTTAATTTCCTTTTGGTTATAAAATTTGGATCAGACTGGAAAATAAAGTGCCTGAATTTTAAGGACTGATAGAACCTTTAGAATATTTCCCGCAGTTATACTGTCCCTGTAATTCTTTATCGAACTTTATCCTGAATAATCTCACATGCGTGCTTTGCATTCTAAGTCATTAAGGGTTTTTTTTTTTCCACCTTGTTTTGAATGGACCAAGGACTTGCTCCAATAGAGCAACTGTGGTACTCTAAATCAGTAGTTCTCAAACTATTGTTTGCCATCATCCACAGAAGCCTGGCTTGTCACATGGTGCTGGCTGCAATCTTGTAAACAGAAATAAAAGACACTAAAAAGATGTATTAAATACTTTCCCATGACACAGCCTCAGCAAATAAAGCTGAAGTGACCATGCAGTACTCCAAGAGAATCGGGAGTGTTCTTTAACAAATCTTAGATGCTGACTGTGATTTTGTGCACTTGTAATCATTCAGAAGTCTTCCACTGCTTCCCTTGAGTATCAGAACTCCTTACCACAGAATAAGCTGTTATGAAGATAACAGCAAAGAGCAGTGAAACCAAAGAGAGGAAGGCAAAATAAAAACAATAAACTTCAGGAAGGTAGATTCCAGTTAACTCAAAGAAATGTTAGTTAAGAATTTATGGCAGGCAAGTTCATGGGGAAAGGGAGTTAAAGAGACCTGGCAATTCCTCAAAGAAATGGTATTGAGGCACAAGTACAAACTGGCCCAATGCAGAGGAAGGATGGAAAACGTAGAATGAGACCAATCTGGCTAAGTCATGAGCTTGTTATTAGCCTCAAACACAGGAAGAGAGCACAGAGAAAGTGGAAATTAGGTTAGACTGCTAGGGACAAGTATTTTTTCAGAAGACACAAAACTCAGGCCAAGGTACAAATAGCTGCAATTAACAAGGAAGACCAAGAGTAAGATGAAAGAAATATGTAAGTAATAATTTCATTAGTAAAAGAAGAGAAAGGATAATAGATATTTGCTCCATAGGAAAGATAAAAGTTACAGGGCTTCAGAACTCACTAAAGAGATAATTTGTGAACAGTGTGAACACACAATTCATTGCATGATAAAACATGTAACATCAGCTTAAAATAAGGAAAGAACAAGCTAGGCAATTTTTAAGTATGTTATAGATTAAAGCAGCTTAAAATAATTTTCCTGACAGTTTGATCCACTATAAAAATTTACTTAGCAAAATGCCTGATATAACCTCAAGGCATAAGCAGACCTCTGAGTACTTGTGAAAGAAAACTGAGAGACTAGAAGACTCAACAGAGGGAAAAAGAGGACTCCACAGACAGAAATTTAAAGGGAGAGGAGGGAGATGGAAAGAAGAATTAAATGTCCTTTTACCATAAAGTAACAGGACTTGCAGCTGAGGACACAGCAGATAATGTCATGTTTCCAGACACTCGTAAGGCTTTTGTCAACTATCCCATATGAGATCCCCATTAACAGCTTAGGGAAGCTTTTTCTTGACCCTCATAACAGAGAGTGGGTGCATAATTTGTTGGAAAATCATACCCAGAGTGTACTTACTTACGTTTAGCTGTCAAAATGGAAGAAAGTGTTGAGTGATGCCATGATTTGAATAAAGCTCCACAGGCCTGCATAGAAGTGCTGCAAGAAAGTAGAAGTAATCAACCAACTGTACAAATACCATATATGGAACACTTGGCTATGGAGGAATGAAGGGCAAATGGTGAGATGAATGTAACTCAGGATTAACTTGCTGTTACAGAAAATGCAAAGCTCAGGCTAGGTTATATAAACAGAATATGTACCACAACACAGGTGAACTAATCTGTCTAGTCTGATCAGCACTGATAACACCAGAGGGTAATCAGAACAGAGTGTCCAGTCTGGGGCACTTCCCTTCAATACCTTTCATGCACTGGGCAGACTTGTAACAGAAAGCAACAGGATTTCCAGACATTTAGAAAACATGACCTAACTAAAACATAACCAAAAGAAGACTGAAGCGAAATGCGATAATAGTCAAGAGTATAAAAGTTATTGTAAAGAGAATGTTTTCCTGTACATGTGCATGTGACTGCCATCATCCCATTTTCCTCTGTACTTATGCAGTATAATTCCCAAATCTTAGCCACATTCCTATGGTTCTCATCAGGCATTAAAAGGTGTTGTAGAAGACAAATTGAAGTTGTGTTTATGCTTTTGTTACTGCAATGAAAATACCACACTACACACCATACATACCTTCATACTCAGCTCCAACATGGAACTGTCATGTTCCTCAGCTCAAAGTGTAATACATATATAAATATTGCTCTTACATTCTTTATATTTATTTCATGCTTCTTCTAATACTAAGCACTTTCACTTTAAGGCAACACATTACCCCAAATTTAGTAATGCACTTCTTTCTAGCTTCTTTACATGCTCCTCTTTACACAGTAGCCACCAAAAATGTCATCTATGTACTTCTAATAACCTCTCTTACACTTACATGGAAAGCTGTCTTGAAACATGTCTGCAAAAAATAAGAGTGCTGGTTTCCTGATTACTCTGCAAGATCCTCTTTCACAGTTATGCCTGTGCAACTGAAACAGAAGTGAAAAATGAGAAAAGTTCACAGCATATCAGCTATGAAAATTCTCACACTTAAATTTCACCTTGGAATCTTACTGATTGTGATAACGAAAAATTTGTGGCTATCTCAATGTATAGGTTTTTTGAAATCAGGTTTATCTACTGGCCAAAGACATTGAAACTCAGGTTTCATGCAAATATAAAGTGTGTTACAGTACAAGATGAGCTGTTTTTACAGAACACTTTTCTTTAGCCCTTCTCAAGGTGTTTTACAAAGCATTAAAACAGCTGTAGCAAAACACCTAGTCAAGTGGCTTACCTGTACAAAAAACCCCACATCTTA
>VZZY01016846.1:0-28657 GCA_013400335.1 Eurystomus gularis
AGGCCTTTAAAATTGAGAGTATTTCCATGGAAATTTGTCATCTTGTGTGTTCACTACTTTGTCTTTCTTTTATTGTGAAATCATAGTGGCCTCAGTCATGCTGTGATCAACCAGTGCTTTCAGGTCCTCTCCTTGTCTGTTGCTTTCCAAAGTGATCTGTTTTATCAGCTTCTAATAGAAATACTCATTAAAAATCTGGAAAATATATGATTTTGACTTAGGTGACATTCCTCTTTGTTTCAAGGTCATCAAATAAGTTGGAAATCTCTCAACAGATTTTCATAGAAACTTCTCTCCTTCAAAAGTAAATAATTGTATTATCAAGTTTAGCTTGTTCCTTATTCACCTGGCACTATTTCTTCCTAATTCTCAATGTCTCAACTTAGCTAACAGTTTTCTATGTAGTAGCCAATATTCTATTGAAGACCAAAGAAACGAGGTGAATTGTATTGCCTCATCTAGAAAAGCAGTTATCAAGGAGGACTGTCGTGTGGGTCCAGCATTATTTATCTTTGGTAAACCTACCCTATCTTCATTTGATTTTTTTTTCCTCTTTCTCTTTTTGCCTCACAATATCAACTTAACAGGTCGGTTGTAGCTTGTAGAATTCCACATTTTTTCTTAGGAAAAAACTAATATATTTTCTGACTGTATTTTCATGGATACATTAATAATGAAATCCTAAATGTTGGCCTATAGTTTGGAAGAATAATGCATGACCGCATAAGCAAGTGGTCTACATAGAAGTGCCTAAAGGACATCATATTTTCATGCAATTTACCAGTCAACTCTTTCATACTTGTTAGAAGTGACCTGCCTTTTGACAGGAAGCAGACCAATATGGCAGCAGCAGCTATGAGTGATGTTAGGAAATGTGCAATAAAATTGTTCATTCATGCAAGTCTATGCCATTATCTACATGCCAGACTTGGTTTACTAATTCATCCTAACAGTAGATAATTTTACAGAGCAGTCATCATTGCTTTATGACCCACTTAGTAGATACCAAAAAAAAAAAATTACAATTGTCCTTTGATTTCATGTGTCAGTTCAAAGATTTGTATCTTTGACAATGTTCAGCTCTTACTTTATTTTGCTTTGACATCTGTGGTAATTTTTATATTCTTTTTCTCATTGTTGCTCATAATATTGTCTCCATGTAAACATCAACACTTTCATTGAGGTTAAATAAAAAAATGTATTACCTCATTCTTTCTATATGCCAGCTTTAGTTTCCTTTTTGTTTTTTAAATATAAGTCTGAAGAACTTCACTGCTCTATGTAAAATGTTTTGGGCAAATATCACTGTATCCATCCATTTCTTCCAGTGTTTTTTTCCTTTTCATGGGAAAATTTCTGATTGTACTCATTGTCCTTTTTGGTCTGCTTATCCATTCTTATCTTGTAAGTCTCATTAACTTTTATTGGTTAATTTCCTGAGTTTGACAAGTTTTCATATTTGAAATACAAAATCCTTATGTGGGGACTACTTCTATTTTTCACTTTTATTACAAAAGGGTTACTAACAATCAGGTTTTCCAAGATTATTCTATATTACTAGTTTTTCTAAAATTTCCATGCCATTTGCTAAACCTGTCATTTCTATAGCACAACTCTTGAAAACCTTTTTTATTATTTAGTAAGTATTTTAAGCACATATTAAGATGGTTATATAGCTTTTCATACAATTTGCCTGTATTCCTTCTTGATGCTGCATTTTCACTATGCATTTATGCTTGGCTAGAACAAACATGTCTTGGGCTCTGTACTTAGGTTTCCAGATACTGGGATGGATGTGGTCTGCAGCATTACTACATAATGACTTTATAACATAATAAACCTAACATGTTTAGCAATTTCATCTCAATAGCCAGGTGACTTTATGTTGCCATTCTGGCAGTACCTCTTCATTTCTCTCTGGGAATCTATATCAATTTTGCTTTTCACTTGCTAGTCATCCCTGTCTTTCAAGACTTGTGTTTAAGTGGCAGTCTAAAAAGAGCAGTTAAACTGTGACAAATCAGGAGCTAGGTTATGTAGATAAGTTAACACTGCTGGGAATGTCCTACTTTCCTTGCTTGGTATCCTCCCATTTAAAAAAAAAATTAAATTAAATCCCATCTCTTTTAGGACCTGCCAAATTTTTGTCATTTATGATATATAATATAATATAATGTAATGTAATATAATATAATATAATGTAATACAATACAATATAATACAATACAATATAATACAATACAATATAATATAATGGCATCTTGTGTCTAAATCTATAAACACCTCACCAGATTCTTTAAAATCTGGAAGAAGTAAAGCTGCTTCTCCAGTTCTCTGCCAATTGTTCAGTTTATTTCATGTAATTAATTTTTTTTTTCTCTACAGTTTTCTTCTGACCGGTTGTTTTTAATTTAAAAAAATTGCTGACTGGAAAAATATACCTTATGACTGCTCTGAGGACTCAAAATTGGATGTTTTCCTATGAAACAAATTTTTTATCTCAAACAGAAATGCTGTGCTTGAACTGAAAATCAATCTAGTATCAAAGCATACACAAGGAAGAGCTACTAAAAAAAACTTGATTTATGTTATTCCCCAGTCATTACCAAGCATCTTCCTTCTGCCTAATAATGAGTNGACTCAAAATTGGATGTTTTCCTATGAAACAAATTTTTTATCTCAAACAGAAATGCTGTGCTTGAACTGAAAATCAATCTAGTATCAAAGCATACACAAGGAAGAGCTACTAAAAAAAACTTGATTTATGTTATTCCCCAGTCATTACCAAGCATCTTCCTTCTGCCTAATAATGAGTATGTCTAATGTCTAATAGTGAGTGTGATCTCTTAATATCACTTTAAATTTTAGACAAGTAGAACAAGAGAAGCAATGTTGAAGATGGGAGCAGGTCTTTTAAAAGAGTCATGAATGTAGAAGGGCCAACATATCACAAAGGCACCCAAGGCAAGAGGCAGTCTTTCCTAAGCACTTAAAAACTCCTTGTAAATGCTAGCATTGATTATAAGGAATGGACTGCTGACCAGAAGAAAACTGCCTGGGGAAAAACTTCACTTTAAATCTTTCATTTTTCCCTTAAAACATTTTTAATAAGAGTCACACATGCATGAGCTGCAAAAATGTCAAGAGTCCATAGCTCTCAATATCCTGAGGACCATTTCCTCTTTAGAATGATATTTTCCATTCATATTTAAAACTTTTTGTAATCCATTTGGATTTATTTGTGCTGCCTCTGTTCCTCTGGTATTTTGAAAAGTTTCACACACTAAAAAAGTAGCTATGAAATAGAAACAAAAAATGAAGCTTCAAAAGTACTTACAAAACTGTACTTTCCAAATTATGATTCAGAGTGTTTAAAACAACCTTTCATTTGGCTTTTTGGAAAGTTTCCCAGGTTCCAATAAGACTTAGGAACCGGGAGTCCTAGGAGCCCTCCTGGATAATCCTCAGAGCTGGTTTAGAGCTGATAAGCCTTCTTCCCCTGGCTGCAGGTCATACAGCAGATTTTCAAATATCTGGGCAGATGACATAGAAGATAACTGGGAGGTTTTGAAATTTGCATCTTTCCATCCACTTTTGCACAAGTGGATGCATGTGGACAGCTTTTAAAACACTGAGATATTTCAAGAGAAAAATATTCCTTAGAAAAATCTACAGTATGTTCAGGGTTTCTTTTTTCTAATCAATGCCAGTACAATCCAGTTAATAGGACTAAAAGTAGAATGGAGTCATGAAGGGATTATTGACATTCTGTTTTGAAAATGCCCACAGAATGTCTAAATCCTGACTAGTAAATTGCTGACACAGACTCTAAGCTTTTCCAGGTAAAATATGAGATGCTGGTGCTGACCTGTGTCATTGCAAAGCTGCAGCCTCTATGCAGAACACTTGATGGTTGTTCTGTCTCTAGTGTTCTTTCTCCCCTCTTAGAGGTGAGGCAGCTTCCTGAGATGCTGCACTAGCGTGCTCAGAAATGTCAGATCTTGTGTGATGTGGTAGTTATGATGTTCAGATAAAATTTTTGAAGAACAGATGATTTATGTGAATTTTGAAATATCTGAAGCACAGTCATTGACTCAAAATTTGATGTTACTGTCACTGGTTTTAGTAATAATCTATTTCCATATCGTGTTTCAACTCTGGAGCACCTAACAGAGCAAAAGAAATACCATCATTTTTATTTCACCAAGTGAGAGGGAAACTGAGGCAAGAATAGGGAACTGACTTATTCATCAGCACACATAAGATTAGACTGAGCCTCGAGTCAGACTCCATCCATTCTCTGCCACATTAAGAGGGATTGCCTGAGTGCTCTGATCATCCCTCTTCTTTGAATAGTGACTAATGCTATTGAAAGATTCTCACATATCTTAGATGTAAAAGTTGTTCACAAATATTTATTCATGTTTTTAAACAGCATTGTGAATGTGTGGGCACTCTCAGTGTGTGCGTTTTTCATTAATATCCTAGCACAGGAGCTTGTTGGCAGGCATACTGCTGAAGCAGACAGTTTGATTTTTAATTTTGAGGCATTTCTATGTAAAGTAAATATTTGATGCGTAGTGAATAGTTTGACTTTACATGTACCTTTGTCCAGTCAAGGAACAGCCCTGTCCCTTTACCCTTTGCTCCACCAGACTGTCTACACTCAAAAGACATTGTTTGAAATAACAGGTATACATAGGACAGTATTCACAATGAAACTATATCCCAGGAAGTGACTGTAAACATTATTTAGTGAAGATTATTAAATAGTTAATGTTATGGGTATTCATATTCTTGGTATATTTTGTTGAGAAAAATAGGAAAAAACACTCTCCCGAACTCTATTAAGGAAACAATTTTCCGTAAATGTGTCTTTTTGTCATGTAAGTAGTTTGATGCTGCTGCATGTGCAAGGTTTGCTCAGTCAGCCTGAGGAGTGCGACCAGTCCTCACTAAATCCATTTGCAGGTGAAGTCTTATCTTTTCTTCATTGCGTTTGACTATGTCACTGTGAGGTGAAGCTCTAGTCTGTGGGTAAGACTTGGGGCACTGTGATTGGGTTCCTTTCTTTTATGCTACATAGTGAAGGGTCTCTGTGTGGGCAGAGACAGGGTGATAGTGAGGAAGCGAGGGGTGGACATCACCTTGGTTTTTTGCCAGCTATGAGACCTGTCATCAGACCTGCACACCAGTTCTCTATGCTTCAGATGTGTGCAGCCTCTTTTCTGCACCTCACCAGTCTCACAGCCAAAATCTGTCTATGCTATTACTTTTTCCCATTGGTATTATTATGTCCCATTGGAGAAGAAATTCGAGAACCACAATTAATGACACAATTTTCCCTCTTAGCAGAACTGCTATAAACCTGTTCTTTTCTCTGGCTTGTGTAGGACTCTGCTTTTGTCAAGTCATAACACATTTTGCTTATCCCAGTGCCTTTAGCTGTTGGTTTCATTATCATAAGCTTATGCAGATGCTTTTAGCTTTCTCTTTTTGTGTCTAATAAGTAATTAGTGTAATTTAATATGTCATTGTCGTTACATTTTCCAGCACACAATAATAATAAAAATCCAATATAAATATAAATTTAATCAGACTGTAATTTCCCTTACACTTCTGTACATCTCCAGATAAGTCCTCAACAGTGATATGCGGTTTGACAAATGACACTTCTAAAAACTCCTGTATATACTTATTTATAACAATTTTATGGCCAAAATAGTATCATTAGGGATTCGGCATATACAGATACTTTGGGATATCATAGAATAAAATACGTCTTTTTCAGAAGTGTGAGATAAAGCCAATTATGACAGCTTTAGTGAATTAAGCAATGGAAACAATCTAAGGACAAGTGCTTGATGTTTAGCTCAGTTAATTCTAATTAAAGCCTTCATAGTAATTTTTAAATCTAATGCAGAAATGTCCTGTTGCTATTTGCATGTTTTTCCTGAGTATTTTTAATAAGTGGCATCACCTAGATTGAGTACGTATTATAAAAAAGGAATTTTTGGTGTTTTTATTGTTAAAATTGCAAAACCTTTACAAAATATACATGGTAATAAAAAGAAAATTGCACAGAAGCCTTTATCTAAGTATCCCAGTGACATCACAGACTACTCATGCTTTTCTTGCTTATTTATAGTGAGGTCACTAGATGTTTCTTATATTCATTTTAGTTCACTGATCTCTGTTGTATTTTTTAACTCTCACATGTATATTTCTCCCAGCACATGAGTATATATTAATATCATGCTTGTTTACATGACTGTGAAGATTATTGTTTTACTTCTCAAAGAGGTAATGCACATGTGCTATGAGTAAACTGTGTTATAATCTATGTAAATTATGTGCACAGAAGCTATACTTTGCCCTTGGGGGAAATGCAAATCAGAACATTTTGTAGTTTGTTTGTTTTTAAATACATACACTTTTCACTTCAAGGCTCAGGACAGACTCCCTGTTTATTTTCCCATTGCTCATAATTTGTTTTTTTCTTGTAAATATCTCAGTCTTTGACAATTAGTTTGCTGCTTTGTCAGGAAAAAAATGCTTGATGAGTGAAGTCCTCAGAACATAGTGTTTGGTGTATTTTATAGCTCTGCTGTAACAGAATTATCTGCTTGTAAAAGGGTGTATAACACACTCACAACTCAAAACCATTATAGTGATCTGACAGTCTTCATTCATTTTCCCCTAGTGCAGTCTTGTTTTCTTCTTTTTATGCTAGTGCTTGTAATAATTTTTAATCCTGCGTTACTAAAATAGAGTGAACTGATTTTCCTTACATGAAGCAAGAAAAACATATTCATTAAATGTGTTGTTTACTGCACTTGCAGCTCTCTGCTGATGTAAATTTTTGTATTAATAAAATTATTTATATACTCCTTAAGTACCCTTTTGGAGAAATGTTTTAATGTAAGTTGTCTGATTCTGTTTTAAGTGAAGGAGAAAACCTGGTAGAGGTTGTCTCTTTAAATCAGATCTGCAGTGTTGATGGACCCTCTAGCAGGCACGGTAAGAACCATTCTCACCTCTGCAGCAGGGAGCTTGACCATATAGGCTCTCACATTCAATCAAAACGTTTTCCCTTTTAATATGCACTGTACCAATCCTATTCCCATGGTTACAGCTCGTGCTTCTTTGGTTGCTTCCAGTCTGTTGGAAAAGGAAGGCAGCATACATTTATTGTACAGGAGTTTAAAACATCATGAAAGCAACCCTGTTGTGATTTGCATTTTAAATGTTTCTCTTTTTTTCTCATTGTACAGAATGCTGTAGCCGTAGCTTCAGTTCATTTGCCACAGTCTGTCTTCTCTCAGTCTTCAGCCTGGCAATCTGTTGATAACTCCACTTGCAAGCTACAGTTTATTGTCTTTCGGAATGGAAAACTCTTTCCTAGCACAGGAAACTCATCAAATCTTGCAGATGATGGGAAACGTAGGACGGTTGCCACACCAGCTGTTTTTGCTAAAATAGGTGAGGAGACGTTATGCATTATTTCCTTTAATCTAAAACCTATGGTATACTTGATTATGTAGAGAATAGAGGAGTAGTGTATACAGTGTGCTGAGATGCTGGAAACAGTCTCTTTCTTTAGTACAAATGTTTGCAATTGTTCCTATCTGCATTATTTTATTCAAATTATCCTGCAAATAAAGAAATCCTCTTGCTTTATGACTAGAATGCAAATTTTGGACTACTGTTATTGGAGAGTGTTGTTATAGATGCTTGTTTCTTAAAGCATGGTGCTATAGGAAAGAACCTCTTTACAATGAAAATTGCAATGCTAATGTCCTAGACACTATAAAAATAAGGAGTAGGAGTAGCGCCCTGTTGCATGTATCGATGCTCACCGGTATATTTTCTGATACAATGGATGTAAAACAGGTGTTGTTAAAGGCTTTTGTCTAGATGTGATGTATTGTATGTGCTAGTGAGTCATTATTTTGATTAATTATTCAATGAGGCAATTTTACTAATTTTATTTGATACTGAATAATGTTCTCATTTCTATTAACAGTTTTAAAATGTTTAAATGTGACTTTCAAAGTGCAGATTTGTCTCAGCTATTAATCTTACCATGAAACCGAGCCACTTCTGCAGTTACATGGGCAATAGTGTAACACTGGGCGTAACTGAAGAATCTGAAACAAAAATAAACCTGCTTTGTGGATTAGATCATTTGAACACATTGTGGGACTGAAATGTTCAGATTTATTTATACTATTGCAAACTTTTCTGAATGTGAGCGCTACCTTTTATTTTGACCATTAGGAGTGTATGTCTATTGGGTTTTTTCCCCCACTGTTTAGTGTATCTGATTTCTTTACACAGCATTCATCAGTAAAGGGTTTTCCACTCCATGTCTCTGATTCAGTTTGTTGCATTTGCAGATGGGTGCAGTTTTGGAAACCTCACCAGCCCTCTTACTATAGGGTTGAGGCACTTTGCACGGGGTATAGACCCCATTGCAGCCTTCTGGGATTTTGACCTTCTAGATGGACATGGAGGCTGGTGGGGAGAAGGGTGCCACATAATTAGTTCTGCGGGCAATATTACCACCATTCAGAGTACACACTTCAGGAACTTTGCAGTGCTAATGGTAAGTATATGACTTAGCAAATATACATATATTTCTCTCTCTGTCTATCTCTCTCTTTTGCCCATACGTACATGTTCTTTTTCATGCATCTGTGTCATTCTTACTTGTCAGTTACTGAGCTGTTTTCTGTAATGTTTATTAAAAGACAATCCTAAAGAAACTTATTTAACTGCTAGTAAGCAAATAAATCTGCTGGTCAGTTTTAATATCCAGAGACAGGCTAATCAGAAATGACATTAAATTCAGTCTTATAAATGAAAGTTCCCTCAATGAATGATTAGTACGTAATGGTTATAAATTATAGGACAGGGTTTAAAAATGTATACTCCTGTGTGCTTTTACATCAACACATCTCAGAGGCTGGTCTGCTTTTGTTCCTGCCCTGCACTGTGTTGATCATACTAATTAGTTTCAGGCATACCGCAATGTTGAATCATTTAATAAATGGAGAGGAATAACATCTGCTCTTTTAAGTAAGGACAGTGCTGTCCTTGTTGATTCTGTAGGAGTTTTAGTTTGTATTACAATGGTGATAGCCTTCTTACAAAATTGTTGTTTGCAAAGAAAAATATTTCTGTGCAGTGCTAATATATCAGCCTGCTTTGGTCTGTTCTCAGTCACACTTACAGTTCCCATTGCAGTTATTTAACTATCCTGCCTAACAGAAAGTTACCTTCATAAAAGCAAAAATATTATGCATGCAATAATGACCTGTTATTATTCAGGGAATAAAGGAAAGCAAACAAAAAATGAGAGGTGTCTAACATATGTAAGTGAGAAAATGTTTCCACAATTAAAAATATTTATTGTAAACCCGTTTTTAAAATATTAGCCAGATGTGTACTATTAATATCAGATTGAGCCTGAATGCTGGTGCATGATTGTGGTGTAGGTACTGCTTGTGTACATTACAGAAGTGTTTATAGTTGAGTAAATAATGTATTGTGTGTATGTGTAAGGGACAGCAAACATAGGCGACAGGAATTGTGAGGACGTGTGCAGAGAATACCAATCTGCTGCTGTCAGATGGAGCCCAGATGGCAGCCAATCATAGCACAAGGCTGTAGCACCCACGAGTTAAATGCAGATATTATCGTCCACTTCGTAACAACTAATTTCCCTCAGAGTTACTTGAACATTTGTTCACCCATTTCAGAATTGTTCAGAATTTAAGAGCTGTTCCTAAGATTTGATGACATCAAATATACCCCATTTTCTACCATTTCTATGAGCTCCCTTTTTTCCCCCAGCTGCTTGTTTCCCTGAATGTGGTAGGTAATTTTGTTTTGTGGATTTTTCTAAATTCATTAAAGAAAGCACCTGTTGAATTTGCAGATGCCACACCCAAAATGGCTTCCTCCTCCATCAGCTGCTTGGGTTCAGCTTCTTAAACTTTGAGTAGCTAGTAAATGTTAACTAATTGCTTGCAAAAGCAGTTAATTTTTGGTTTGTAAAGCTGAATGCACATTTATCTCTGATAAGAGGTAGCAGATCGGTTTTTCTGCAACTGTAAAGGCAACTGAGGCACCTTTTACTGCATCTATTGCCTCTGGTATGTAATTCTAGTATAGGTCTTGCATTTGTTTTGTTATGGTAATTCAACTTCGCTTTTTTTTGGTGTATGCATCTTCTATTCTTATCTGTGCATGATAAGAAATTAGAATCTTAGACTCACCCTTGCTTTGCAACTGCTATGGTATCAAACAATGTGACAGGTTCCTTAGCTTATACACACACAAATCTGTCTTCCAACAGCTGTCTTTTTTGAACAGTTATTGGAAAACTTTTGTAGCTTCATTATGTGCAACCATTTTCATTCAAGTGTTATTTCTTAATGAGTGCTTTGTGGCGTAAAGTCACAGATTGTTTAATTTGATAGAGACCACGCTTTTTTGGTTAGTTCAGTTCTCATACCAGAAATGAAAAATATTTCATTTTTCTTCTTAGCTATTAATTTATAATATGAATGATATAAAGTGCCTATGTGTGTCTTCTTAATTCACACCTGAGTGCCTAATATATTTTAAAATACTAATAAACTGACAGAAAATTCATAATAGCTAACACTTGGTATAGAAAAATGAAATTAGCTACAATATCATGATACCTGTTATTAATCTATAATTCTCTAATCTATTAAACCATAAAATTTCATAATTGATTATTATGTTTTGGAGTAATAGCAGAAAACTGAAGTAGCATCTGCAAACTGAAGAGCAGCAATAAAGTAACAGTCACAGTACCATCAGAATAATGTAAATCCTGCTGTGGAACAAGATGAAATAGAAGCCTCAGTTAATCCAAATGTCCATTTTATAGCTAGTACAGAGCATATTCTGATTTGTCATCTTTATAAACAGTGAGACAAAGTTCCCTGAACCGCTTGCATAAAAGTTTTCTGCTTATGTACCATAAAAGCGTTAAAATAAGTTTTCATAGAGTCCTTTTTTAGAAAGGCAGCAATCAAGGATTTATCAACTATGATTGATAATTAATAAGCATGAGCATACTTCAAGTGAGAGGATTCATGTAGAGCCATTTGATTTCTCTCAGTGACAGTTGTTCAAGTGATGTCAATGAGAGAGAGTGCAGTTTGAAGGTTGGGTTGGAAAGGAGGTACAAGCTCCTTCCTTCACACACTCTCACACTTTCACTCTGCTCCAGGTTGGGCCAGTGGGTGGAAGTAAAATAGTAGTGTCAGACACAATACAGCATTATCTTTCTTCTGATCAGCTTTTGAATGGTATGTCTTAGGATTGAGGCTAAAATACAGTGAACTTAACTCCTGAGTTATATTCTTGCCTTTCCCTTTGTATACTGTGTATTTAGACCAGTCCCCAATTTTGTCTTTTCTTCTGTTATCTGTAGGAGGAAGAAAGACAGTCACACTCTAGTTTCTTTTGAAGGTGGCCAAAGCCCTGCAGGGGCTCTACATTATGATTTTCTGTTTTAGAGTAAAATTATGAACTTACATATTCTGAAGCGTTGGTATATCTAATTATTTGTTCTATAAATACTATTTATTTGTGCTTATTTTTGTGAACTGGGCTGTATATAAATATTTTAACTTTTCAGAACAATGTTTGTGTATGTTATAACCAATCTAGTGCCCCATAGCCATAGTATATATGAGGAAAAACTCTTCAGGAGATAACAAAAATATCCAACAGAAACATTGAATTGCAAAATTTGCTAAGTATGTTTTGTTACACATCTTTTGTTCTTCCTTTCAGTTTTCTTAGAACAGAATGGCATTTCAATAGTGATGGATATTACTGTAATTGTATATAGCATTTCCTTTTCCCCCTCAGACTGCTTTGTCAATAGTAATTTCCTCAAATCTGCCAGACACCAGTAAAATTCTTAAATCTAAGTATGCTACTTCTCACTTAACATAAAATAGATTAATAAATATTGTTAGCATTTTTAATTGTAATCCTGAAGGTAGGTTAAATGATTGTAAAATCATAAGCAACTCCTTTCCTGTTGTGTCACAATGTATCTCATTATTCCAAACAACATAGGTGGGGGTTTTGTTGGACTTTTTATTCTTTGTGAGTTTAAGGAGTCATCATTTCCAAAAGTAGCATGCATTCAGTTGATGACTGTTTTAAGTAATTAGGGCTGAGGAGACCACGCTGACAAAAACAGAGCAAATTTTAAACTATCCTGGAAGCAAACCTCGGAAATCTGTGAATGAGAATTTGAGGAGAGGCAAGATATTAGGAATGGATCGTGCTAAGAGTTACAGGGTTTTTCTCCTGTTCTTTTACAAGTGTTCCGTGAATCTTTTAAGTCTTCCTGAATTGGTAGGATCACAGCAATACAAATGCTACGTTTTCAGTATTTTCACTGTCACTGGAGACAATTGCAGAATTTCATAGGCCTATTCTTGAAGTTCAGTTCTGAAAAAAATATTCTAAACTTCTATGGTTTCAGGCCTTCTCCAAATTAAACAGCCTGTTTAAGCCTTTTGAGATATTAATTCATGAGTCAGGAAAGTATTACAGAGATGTCATTTGGGAAGTTGACATAATTATTTGACGTCTTGCCCATAAAGAAGCAAGGTTTTCTTGTAACAGGCTGCAGAAATGTGGTTCAGTGCTTTGAAAAATCAGACTGCCTTATAAAGAGAGGTTTAAGAATGAACTTTTCAAGGGTTTTTTTTGTGTTTCACCACCTACTTTTACACCTAGAGAATAGACTTTGGAGTTTAAGCACCAAAGACTATGAAAGTGATCCAGAAAGTTTACCTGCTATCTGTAAAATTAACATTTGGCGTAGTGTGAACAGCAAAATTCCCTGGAATTAGATTCCTCTGCATGTGCATAGATGATTCCCAGTGTGAAGAGCTAGATTTCTAGGCTCCGCTGTCATTCAGAGGCCTGGCAAGGAGGCACATACTCTTCGCTGAAGTCCTCAGCTGGCATGTACTGTTTACCTAACAGAAAATGTATAGCCCATATGGGTAATATTGAGCCCAGCTTCCCAGAAAAGATTGCTTTTTTCAGAATATTCCTGAATGTGCCAATCTTTTGCAGAAAGCCTTGGAATTAGAGTATGCATAAGAACAAGATCTGGCTTTTATTCCTTTGCCTTTGGATTACAATTGTTTTTTATTTAATTACACTTCATAAAATGTATTATTTGCTCTGTAAAATGCATAAACTGTCTTGGTACTGGAGACAAAAATCCAGCTTTGTCTCCTTCAAAATGCTTTCTGCTGGCTTAATGGATCTTGCATTCTTTGTGGTGCAGCCTCAACTGCACCATTTCAACTGCAAAGGGATCCAGGCTATAAAGGAACTCAGTAAAATGGGATAACTCTTGGGAGGTAGGACATGTAAGTTAAAGACCTAGAATCTCGGTCTTGAGCTATCTTACTGTCTTGCTGGCTTCTACTGATCCTTCCAATCATTCCTTCCAATTCATCAATGTCTTTGTTGTACTGAAGTGCCCCGAACAGGACATACTAGTCAAGATTTGGTGAATAGAAGGGAATAGTCACTTCCCTCAGCTTGCTGCCTGCGTTCTCACTAATGCAGCCAGATGTACGGTTCATTTTACGCCCCACAAGAGCTCAACAATGCCTTGCTTTCAATTTGTTGTCCACCAGGACCCTATGATCCTTTTCTGCTTTCTGCAGCCTGTTGTGATCCTGCCCAATAGCTGTTCTTCCCTCCAGTACATCAACTGCTCCACTCAGTGTGCTTTGCAGTGTTATCAGCTCTCCACAGAGACCCAAGTCCGTGGATGCTTTCCATATTCTGGTGCTCCTAAACATCCTAATATCTGCCACCTAATTTAAGTTTTGTTTTAAGTAGGAGGAATCTGAATACAAATAAGAATCTAAATCTTACCATAACCAATTGTTCAAATACACTTCTGTTTCTAAGTTTCTCTGGTGCTTAGATATTGCTTTCTTGGGGAATACCGTTTCAGGTGCTCTGCTTTAAACAGAGAAACCAGTTAGACTATGCTTTCTAACATCATACTATTACAAACAACATATTAAAAATAAATGTTTAATTTGCCAATACAAGTAGATGTATTACAAAAATGTACAATACAAACTATAATGTTTTTAGCAGCTGTGATTTTGTCAAACTATTAGATATTTAGTATTAGTTCACTGTATCTTCCCCTCAGCTTTCTCAGCATGTACTATCACATGTCTTAGGGCTGCCTTTGGTATGTAATTTGTGTATAGCTCTTTGTACCTTTATATTGAGTTTTAACTGATCAGTATAGATGTGCCCCTTTCCGTCAATTTTTGGAATGAAGTCTCAAGAAAAAGTGAAACCACCCCATTTTCACTCTGATGTTTTTGAAATTTTGATTGTTAGACGAAATGGCTGATAAAAAGTATTTTCTGTCACTAATTTGCATCACTAATTTCTCTCGTGCTTTATATACTATGGTAGCCTTCACAGCTGAAAGAAGATAGTTTCACACATTCTTGTAAGGGTGAATGAGTGACAACTCATTAGACAACATTTTACTGGCCTTGTAGTTGTAGACAGCAGTTTGTAATGGTCAAAGTCTCATGTGTATTCATTTACCTGTAGATAATTCATGACATTATTCAATATATTCAATCATTTGAATCCCTCTATGAAATAAAATACAACTTACCTCTTTAAAATGTAACATACAATTATGCTGCTTTGCATACAGCATTAAATGAATAACTGTTTTCTGCATGCTGTCTTCCCCAGAAGATTACTCAGGGAAGACTGGCAAATCAATAAGAATTATCATAAAAAAGCAAACAAGATATAATTTTATTATATATCTATAATAGAATCAGTTTTCAATGTGCAAAACTTAAAAAGGATATTCTACATTGGTAAGAAAGCATTATGATACTCAAAAGTTTTACCACTTATTTAGAGTATGCGGTTAGAAAAGAGATAGTAATAAAAGAAAATTGATATTTGAAAACAGAATTAGCTTCAAGATGCTGATTGTTCTTGATTCCCCTGCAGGCAAAATGGCTGTATTCCTGTAGGGCATGTGGGATTTGCTTTTATAGTGGTGTTCAAACGATAGTGATTAGTTGATCCTTGCATATATGCTGTTACACGCTATTACTTTAGTGCACTGAATGAGACTACCTCAAGTAAAATTGCTTTCATTTGTGGCTGCATAATGTGTATGCTACATAATGTGAAGTGTGTAGCTTCACTGTATTTACTTTTTCACAACTTTAACTTTTCAGAGTTGTTTGGTTGTTGGTTTTTTTTTTCAGAAATATCCAATATATTTATTTCTTTAATCATGGCACTGTTACTACTATATTAGTTACAGTAACAGTTTTCTGAATGCGCAGAAATTAAGTGTGTACATAAAATTATGACAAAGTATACTATTAGTATACCAATATATGATTGTATCCATAAAAGCTAGAATTAAATATTTTATTATTTTCAGCAGAGTATTTCTATTTAAATTGTCCAGTATTTACATTACTACTCTAGTAATATGAGCCAAAATTGTACTGAACATTTTTGGAAAGTAATAGTCTAGCTCAAGAAATTCATTCTGTGAAAGAATTAATGGGGATGTGATGCAAATAAAAACATGGGAGAAAAGATGGTAAAAAAAAGGTGTTTGAGCAGAGAATCAGTGGCAGTTATGGGCCAATGGACTTATAAATAATTATTTGAAATTTGTGAATTGAGTGTATCCTGAATGTATATTCATGTACACAAAAAAAATCAAAATCAAGAGAAGGCCTCAATCTGTCACATTAAAGAGCTACCACATCAAAAGGCAGAGTTATTTTCCTTTTCCACCTGTAGCTGAGGGAAGAGTAGCAAGAGTTGTAAGGAGACAGCGTAAAAGTACCTCTGTGGCAAATTACTCCACCTCTGACTTTGAGTCTTAGTGAACTGGGCAGGGCTGAGAAGAGGACTTGTGTGTGAGACAAATGGTGCCTGAGCAGAATTAGCTGAGATACACATGCAAGCTGAGCATGAACTTGAAGAGAAATGGTGTGTGATGACATCTATTTGCCATCTTGTTCATATGGTATTTGTTCATTTGGATGAACTTTTTTGTATATGTTGTAAGCTGCTCTGTTTTAGAACTGACATTAATATGCATCTGGAGAAACATGTACAATCAATCTTAGGAACTTTAAAGCTAGTATGGAGAAAAACAATGACTACTAGGGCATCTGTTACTTGTAAGGACCATTCTGGAATGTAAATGAAACAGTAGCTTTCCCCCTGATTTAATAATTGCATATACTCACAAACGTTAGCTGCTTGTTCGTGGACAAGTTCATATACATAAATAATGGTGCTGGAAATCAGCTCTCTGCATGCAAATGCGATTAGAAAAATGTATTAGCATTACAGTCCCAGTCTCCAAGGGGGAGATTTAACCTCAGGAAAATAATGCATTGAATCTTCTTCCAGTGGAACTTAAAACTGGCAAATAAGAAAAAAGTCATTTAAATGGATGCCAGTATTTTCAGTGTTAGAGTGCTAGACTGTCATATTCAGTACTTTTTCTGACTTTAGCTTTTTCTGTGCCGGGCTGTATATTCGTTTTTGTGTGCATTGTTAGTGCTGCTGCACATGGAAACTGGCAGGTAGACCACACTTCTTTTGCACTTGGGGTGATTGTGTGTAATTTATGATATGTTTTTGCAGAAATATAATGCCACAAACAGATGTGGCTTTATGTGTTACAGTGAACCTCTGCTGTTTGGTTAAATTCTGATAGTCTGAAGCCATACTGTTTTCTGTAATGTGCTCCTTTTGGTTTCCATCCATCACACTTGCAGATTTAGCTCTCCTATTATTTCTTACATGAGATCCAGTAATTTACAATGTTAATTTTATGTGGTTAATTTTACACAGATATTAATAGTTTATCATTATGTTTTTAATGAAGAATTGTGTCGGTAGGCACTAGCGGGTCCAAAAGGAATGCATAGATACTTACTCTGCTGTTAATATTGCTGTCAAGCTGGTTTTGAATTGATACAGGTAGTAGAGTATTTGCAACTAAGGGTGAAGGTCACTGGGTCAGATGAGGTGTATCACCTGGTAATTATATTTGAATATAGGAGCAAGTCGGTTGATATTTTGGGTGATTCCTCATGGCTTTTGTTTCTTTGAGTGCTTCTTCTACAGCCATGTATATGCCATTTAGAGACCTTTATGGTAATTTGGTATTTTATACTTAATATCCTGCTAAAATACACACGTAAAGTTCATGTTATCAGAAGGAACAGATACTGCTAATGCCTGAAAAATGTAATATTCTGTGTATTTTTCCAGACTTTTTTTTAATTAGGATATGTCTGCTTGTACAAAAAGGTTAATTTCTGTCTTGCAAAGTGTCTGCAGATGAGGAAAGAGCAGCCTGATGTTATTGTAAATTCATGAACTATATCTACATAAAAAGTTCATAATCTTATTTTCCTGCTCTTGAAAGGGAACAGCTAGAAACAATGGGACATACTGAAATGAAGTCTCAGAGTTTCACACATGCTTAACAATGTTAAATCCTTTTGCTTTCTCCATAGGATTTTAAGACAGTGCTGTCTTTCCCCCAGTACCCAGGGGAGTTTCTGCACCCTGTGGTATATGCCTGTACTGCAGTTATGTTGTTGTGCCTGTTTGCTTCCATTATCACCTACATTGTTCATCACAGGTAAGAATTCAATTTTAAGCACTTGTGTTAAATGGCCAGCATTATACTGAGGTACTTCAATTTTTCTAACCCTCACTGAAAGATGAATTAAAATTATCTGAATTACTGCTGGATAGCAATATCAGCAATATGATTTACAC
The DNA here is from genome assembly GCA_013400335.1 of Eurystomus gularis. Lineage (NCBI taxonomy): Eukaryota > Metazoa > Chordata > Aves > Coraciiformes > Coraciidae > Eurystomus > Eurystomus gularis. The sequence continues at coordinate 17,920 of VZZY01016846.1, forward strand.
CAGAGAAATAAAAAAAAGTTATGTCAACTTTTCTCAAGCTATTCCCAATCTGTATCTTTAGTGAGGTGTGTGTCTAAGTGATCTATACACGGTTCCTAAGATCTCTAACTTGACAATTCAATATAAAACCACGAGCACTATTAAATTGCTTTCTGGCAAATTGCAGTCGAGCAGCACTGTGTACGGCTACACAGTCGTAGCTGGTATTGGCTTCTAAGGCCGGGTTTGGTTGAAAGACTGGTACCTGTATTTGTCAGCAAGAAACTTTCTTTGCCTTCTAAACGTTCTTGGTTTTAGAAAGCTTGTGTTTTCATTTATATGAAAGATTTATATAAATGCCATTTTAACTACATACTTCTGTTAAAGAGCATTAGCAATTTAAAAGAGTAGGAATGTATTGTACTGTAGAAGCTGCTAAATATTAATTAAGTGAACTTAATGCAATGACTTCTGATCTTCAGCTTCCGTTTAATCCTTTAGAGATGTCTTGTTAAAGTTCTGCATATCTAAAGCTATGCAATAAGCCTTCTGCTTACTCTATTGTAAATGCTTGACTTGATGGAGGAAGCTTTAAGTCAGTGGACTCTTGTCAGTAGACTCTACAATTTTTACCATTGATTTTACTTTTTTTACCATTGATTTCACTCTTGTATAAATCAGACTCTGTTCTGTAGGTAGATTGCTAAGTAGATATCCAAGAATCAGATAATTTAGTTCTACCATATTAAGCATTTTTTTCTGAATTGTAATTTGCATAATAGATATGTTGGATTTTAATTTTAAAAAGTGATTTTTTTTCAACAGTACAATCCGAATAAGTAGAAAAGGATGGCACATGCTTCTCAACTTTTGTTTCCACACTGCTCTTACGTTTGCTGTTTTTGCTGGTGGAATCAATCGTATTAAATATCCAATTATATGTCAAGCTGTAAGTATCTGCCTTAGTAATTCTTACTAATAGAATAAAAAACTGAAACTGTATCTTTTAACATAATATTGATAGTTCTCTTTCTTTTCCTATATTGTTCCTGGATCTTAAGTTCCTCAGAATAGTCATCCTTACAAGCACGTCTTTTAAAGGCTAGCGTTGGTAGTGTTCAGTGTTTGGTTGTCACCTGAGTTTCTGTGAGAGGCTGACCAATGCATTAACTTCCCTGCAGCTCAGATTTCCTTATTAAAAAAAAAAAATTCCTGAAAATCATAATATTTCTCTGTTCTAGAGGGTAATTGAAAACTATGATTCCCAAATATTTCTGTCCCTTCTGATCTTTGGGTTGAATGTGTGGAAGTAAAGTTACTGCTGCACTTCTGTGCACTTTTGTGCAGCAGTGGGGTATAGTGCCATGGGATACACAGAGAGGGCATGGCTTCAGCTGCTTTGCATATAGAAACGGAGGTCTGTGCAGTACAGTTCAGTTATCTTCTGTAACACCTGATGAGGACTTGTTGCAATTAGTTTGTCTTAAATATTTCTTCCTCTCAGATTTTGTAGAAGTGTTCCAGATCTCATGAACGTTGTTGTTATTTGCCTGTAGTAAAGCACTTTATTAAGCCAGCATTCCCCCCGTTATTTTGCCTGTCACTAATCTGATTCTTATGATTGGCTTGAATGGATTGCCACACAACTCTATGAAAACCTGCATAACTAGTGTAAGGGTTATCACTCTAATTTTTAATGAGATGCTTTGGAAGCTTCTTGTGTATACTTGTGCATAACTATCAGTAAACAACACATGTAGACCTGTAAGCACCTGTAGAGTTCTACTTATGAAGTCTGCCTATGTATATTACATAGTATTCATTTAAATGACACAGTTGTCCACTAGATAATTCTGAGATAAATATCTCACAGTATCTATAGTGTATTGTATCATACTTAATCTCTGAGTTCTAGTAAATTATACTTATTTACAGATTGCAAGTGAGGGTAGCAGATTAGTTTGCAGGGCAGCCATGGCCATGTAATTACATGATCACAAATGACCATCTGTTGTTACAATCATTGTCTGGTTATTTACTTTGCAGATTGGATGGTAACAATGCAGTATTAACAGCAATGATGAAAAATTTATTGAGATAAATGAGTTATTAATAATCTATTATGAGTAATACATAAACTACAGGGTTACCTTCATAAAATGCATTGTCGGTGACAGCTGTTTCTTGCTATGGTATACGGCCAGATCCTGAGTGCTAAGAAACATGCACACTTAGAGAAACTGAATTAATTCATTCACATATGCCTTCTTTTTAATTTCATAAAGTTATTTATTTACCTGAAGCCATGCTACATCAACAGACAATATCATCAGTGCTTAGAATATAGGAAAGATACAGGACACACAAGACACACACAGTCCTCGGTTCCTGGTAGACATGGCATGATGTAATTAGGTAGGGATAATAGATACAACGGTCCAATCAGTCTAAGACAAGACTCCTATGGCTGGTAACAGGCTGAAATCTTGTTCACCCCTAGAACATTGTACCCCACCACAGACCCTTTCTCGCCTACTGACAGCAAGGTTTTTCAAAATTCTGAGTCCCAGTGCCTGTCTCTTCCTGTAACAGTCCTGAGAGAATTACTCTGTTCAGGGTGCTAAAGCTAGGAGGTAGGGAGGTCAGACCTACCAATGCTTTCCCAAGAAGTTCACATATTTGAACATTTCCACAGCTTGCTTAAGCAGTGGTGGAGTGTACAGCACTCCTTTTCTCCTGTGTATGAAATGTAGCAATTCTTTAAAACACTCAGCCTAATAAAAGGTGTATTTATACAGCTATTAAAGGTATTTTGGGCTTCTGTGTCCCTCAAGTCTAAGTTTTATCTCTTTCTTCTTTTCTCTCTCTCTCTTTTTTTTTTTTTTAATTTACAGTTCAGGAAAAAAACCCCACATTATTAGGGTTTAAAAGTATATTTGTGAAAATATTACTGTTTCAAGCACTAAAATATTAGTTACACTCCATGTGTAACATTACTGTTGCTATAGCACAAGTATCTTTCCATCTGCTAAAATTTAAAACACAGCTTCACCCTGCTGCTATGTAATTTGCACTTTTTGTTTCCTGAGTGCATAGGGGAAGATTCCAAGTGCAAACATTTTCTATCCTAATCACTGAAATGTGGTGTTAAATCCAGTGTACCTCCACCTTTCTTCTTGTAATTATCCCTAAAACTTTCTATCCTTCATAATGAACCAAAAATGGTGCTTCTCAAATAACTTCATTTGGATCACCTACTCCCTCTAAATAAGGTGATATATCTACAGACTGTAGGAATCTGATTCTGCATGTCACTGAATGCTAGATGTTGATGTAGAATTCAGAGCCTTGAGTTTTTGGCTAACTCTTTCACAGAAGGCAAGGGTTGTGCTAGAAAAGGCAGAATGGGATTAATCAGAGCCAGTACACTAGCCAGAAGGTGCTTAAGACAACCAGTGGATGATGTAGTCAGTCACTTCCATCTGCAACAGTTAGGGTCTCAGAGTACTTTCCTTCCAAGGGCAGATGAAGGCTTAATCCTTTCATGTAAGGAATGACGCCAAAGGAGACATAACTGTAGCTGGATCACTCCCCATGTGTTGGAGGCATTGATTCTGTACCCTCGGTCTGAAAGATTTCAGTCTCACGGATGCGATTTTCCAGGAGAGAATGATAGCCATGTATTCCTGTGGATGCTAGGGGATGAAATAATCAGTTTAACATGTAGAAGCATGAAGAATAGGCTTGGGGGCACAAGATTCAGGAGACAAAAAAGTTAGAGGATGAGACAGAAGCATACATTTTATTCTAGTGGCCAGTCACCAAGTGACATGGTTACTTTGATCATATCTCCAAGAACCTCCTATACAGTTTATCAATTAAAAGCTTCCATGTAAAATTTGGCAAGTGTTATATATGAAGCTGCCTGTGAATTCCTTTCTGTAGGGCAGTAAATCTTAAGCAAAAAAGGCAAAGTCTATTCTGTACTAGCCGGTAGCCTAGAAGTTAGAATACTACCCTTCGAAGTCCAAAATTTGGATTTGAATCCTTCTAAACTGTGTAGGTTCTAGAGCTATACACCACATTTTGGGTAGGAGCTGTAGATACAAAAATATTGTAGAAAGACAAGTTCTTTCTGGTCTAGCTATATATATTTTTATTATTATTATTTTAAGAATGGGTCTAAAAATAATGTACTGTGATCAAGTTTGCCAGTTAGGGTGTCTCAAGCAAAGAATGCTATTTAAGAGCTCATGCATGGTCTCCAGTGAGAAAGGTGCTGCATTGTTGAACTCTGCTGGGACAGGAACAGAGCTAATCATATGTACAAACAAGAGTTTAGGTGGCTGGAAACTTTACTAGCAGCAGCCTATGATGGCTAAAGACTTTGCACACTATGGAGATAGATGTGCATGCTGAAGATTGTCCTGTTTGGTCTCAAGTACCCGATTCGTGGATCTGAATGTCTTGCTCAAAGTTTTCTACCTGTGAAGGGAGCATAGGGTTGTTCTGAGGCTAAATGTTTTAAGATTATGAAATATTCACACCCAGTGGTGTTATAGACTACAGAGAAATTCCTGAATCCCTTCATCTCACTGAAAAGAATCACTTTCTGTGCAGGATTAATAGTTTAATTGGAATGTCAGTGCATATCCATATCCTCCTTTAAATGGAACTGGCTGAAGGACAATCTTTTCTGAAATATGACTATGACTGAAAAAAAAAGAAAGAAATGAAATTAAAAATGAGGGGAAAACAAAGACATTTGTACGCAAGTTAAAGCTGATCAAGAGAGCTTTTTGTGCCAAAAATGCTTGGCATAAATGTCTGTTCTGGTCATTACCATGGTAACTGTATGGTGTAGAACTTAAGTTACCTCTAAGGTACTGAAATTTATTGAAGCAACACATACAGACAGCATCTTCTTATTGTAGAAAAGTGTAATCTTCTATTCAGTAGGCTGATGCTTATTACCAAATATAAGGTTCTAACACAGGATATGGAAAAAATGAGTCCAAGGAAACGAAAAGTTTTCACCATACAACTGTGGTTATTAAATAGCTGTCGGTTCAATACTGTCTTCAATGCCTATGTCCTGATAGTTCTTTCTGTACCGTTTGGCCTGTCAGTGGAAAACCTTAAGAATAAGGTTCATCATCTTTAGTTCTATGTGGAAAATTCAATGCTTCCCACACAATTTTTTCTACTTATAGTGAAAATGGTTTTAAGTGAACACTCAGCTATTTAGTTTGTATCTATTTTTTGGACTCTTGAGCTTTATAGAGGCACAAATCCAGTAACAAGATATACACAGATAAATTTGTACCCTGGACCTTTACTGCATAAACATGTTTACATTTGCTAACAGAGTTAAGTGAGAGTTCACTGAACAAAATTATCTTTTTCATTTTCCTCTTTCTATTGAGGTTTGTCTTCCCCTTCCATGTCACAAGCTAGTATTTCTAGCACAGGGCTCAGTTGTCTTCCTAAGTTAGAAATAGATGGTCCTGCTGAAGGGAACAAAAGAGCATGCAGCCACAGCCCCTAAGTGCAACAGTGAAGAAAATGCATCTCTGTAGCTTGAGGAGATATGGGAGAGGAAGAGGCAGAGAGCAAACTTACCATATTGAAATACTGAATTTCAAGACTGACAAACATTTCTTTACTAATTATTATTAGCGGATGAATAAGAGCAAAATTCTAGTCCATAACACATATTTTGTCATGGGAAGTTAGAAACAAAATCATGACCACACAGAGAAAAGGTTACCGTTTCCTTTGGAACTTAGTGTAACAACTCAGTGCACCCTTCCAAATTCCACATATTTGTTGTGTCATATGTATTTTATCTCCAGATTGTCACCATTGTCCTACAAATATGTCAGTCATGAGGAGGTCCTGTATCAACAGGATATATCCTGTTTTCCTTTAAGCAAGAAAAGCAAATTGATTTTTTTTTTTGATAGAAATAGGCATATTATTAAAGAGTTAGTACAGGAGATTTTAACATTTCTATCTTTTGTCCATGTTTGCTGAAATATAAGCACACTGCAACGAAAAGTAGTGTGACTAAGGTGTGGCGTAACAATGATGGTTACAGTTCAGTTGCCTCCTCGAAAGTTCAGTATAATAGTTTTATTGTACTATTATTAGGAATCTCATTCACTTAAGTGGCTGATCCTTTCTGTATATATATCGCCATATATTTTGACAAAATTTCACACATAGGTGCCATCTCACATGGAATTAATCCCTGCTGTTCATATCCTTCTGAACTCTTTGGTATACTTCTGTAGAATAATTACAGAGTATATAGTAGCAGTGCTATGTTGAAATGAGGATGAGATTATGAATGAAATCTCTATAATTTTTCCAGTTCTTTCTCATGGTTCCCATCTGAGTTTTCTCCCCATTTCTACTCTCTCTCTTCTCTCTTCTGTCTTACTCCTTCACTCCCCACCAGTTCATCATCATATTCACTCTGTCCCTACAGAAATGCTTCAAGCTGCATATAAGCTAATTCCAGACAGCACTAGCCACTGACCTGGCAACATCTGCCAGCTGATGGTACAAAGATGTCTCATTCTCTTATTTCTGCTTCTTTTACCTCAACTGGCAACAGCTATGAAGGCTTTATGCTCCCGCTCCCTTGTCTAATGTGTCAGACAAGTCCCAGAGAAAATTACAAAGGGTGTTTTGTGATATTTGCTGCTTTCTTCAACTTTAGTGCCATATTACTAAATATAAAAAAAAGTCAATACAATTTTTTTTTCTTTACCCTTCAATTATTTTGTTTTGAGTAAAAATGAACACTCATTCAAATAAATAATTATCATAGATTAGTGTTATCTTTATTCAGCAATTCTCTGTATTCCTTAAACATTTATGTGTTTTCCAATTACAGAGTTATTTTACTTGTCATTGAAAAATGTCAGATTATTGCTTCAAAGATAACCTTATTTTATATAATCAGATGGAGACTTAGCTGATGTAATAAAGCATTGGAGATTGGACAAAATTCCAATTACTGTTTCCACAGTAATTAATAACCATTACTAACATAAGAAAGATGTTAGTATTTTAGTGGTATTTGTATTTTATTTTACTTTCAATGATAAACACACCAGTTTCTTGGAGACAGAATGATAATAAAACTATTGAGAGTTTGTATTTCCTTTTAAGGGAGGATGTCAAGATCTGTCATTTAATTTTAAAAATTGTATGGCCAAATTTACAAATTCCTTAAAATATGTCTGAAAATAATCTGATTTTAGACAAACAGCAAAAAATGAAAGAAGATAGTAGCATAATAGCAAGCAAAAATGCTTAAATTTCATTGTCTTGATAAGCTAACAATGCTTGCAACACAAACTAAGCTTTGCATCACTTTAAATCCAGGTGTAAAAAGTTGTAACTTATGAGCTTCTTAGAAAGTAAATATCTTCATAGTCTCGGTTTCATAACATACCATCTGGAATCACAGGTATTATTTATAATAGATTCCATCTGCTTTTTAAATGTGTTTTCCCTGGTTAGAAATAACCAGAGAAAAATTAAGAATTGATGCATTTACAAATTTAGTAAAAAAATCTGTTTGATTGTACATTTATGCAGTAAGATTCTTCTAAAACTCTTGTTTTACTGATCCATTAACTGACTGGTTTAACTGTCCACTTTTTTTTAGGTTGGCATAGTACTACATTATTCTACACTCTCTACTATGCTATGGATTGGGGTAACAGCCAGGAATATTTATAAGCAAGTCACCAAAAAACCTCAGCCATGCCAAAACAGTGACCAACCTTCTTATCCAAAGCAACCACTACTCAGGTATGGAATATTAGCTATGCTTTTTATGTGTTCCTAAACCATATAAATTTTAAACAAACTTTCTTTTTTATTTCTGTATGCTTTACTTTTTTACAGACTACAAATAGGATCTATAAAGAACTGAGTCCCTTAGGTGTACATAAATATCTGAATAGTTATTGTATGATAATAACTCTACTCAGGAGATAGATGGGAATATGCAGAACTGGTATTGCGTAGGTTCAGATATCTGAACAGGAATAATTCCAATGTTTTTGTTGGTTTCTTACAGAGGAAAAGAACCCTGGCTTACTTCCAGGTTAAGGCATTATTTAATCATCAGAAACTACACTATAATGACTCTCCCTTATCTATTCTGCTGTAAATCTTGCTTGCACTTGTATTAATTGCCTATTAACCTGTTAGCAACCTTCCTCATTCCACATCAGAGATCTAATGCTATTACAGGAGTGACTGAAAGCCTGGACTCTCTGTCAGCTTTCTAGATGGAGTAGACTAACTAAAGTGTCTCTAATAGCACGGCAGGTGTCATGCAGTAAGAATTTTAACCAGACACCTAGAAGATGCTGAAACTTCAAGCCAGAATAGTCCATCTGCATAGAAAAAAACCCAAACAAATAACTTAGTTTGAACAAGGATTTCTGACCAAAGGCATGAGAAGATGGATTAATCTTTTTTTAATTTAGTGGTCAAAAAGGTAGGTATTAGCCAAAGTTATCTACTGTCCTTGTATAGGTTTTGGAGGGAGACTGAGACAGAGTGGAACTCCAGAGAACAAGTCCTTCCATCTGTCTTGGATGCTTGTATGAGGGGATGAATTGTCTTATGGAGATGCCTCTCCTTCCTCACAGATCATGGAAAAACCTGAATGACCAATTTAGACCAAAGACCTCAGTTTTATAGTGAAGGACAGGAAATGTGAATTCTAGTTTTTATGGCTTTGCTGTGAAAAATCCAAATTAGTGTATTCTTTTAAACACACTTATCTTATTTTATTTTGAACCCAAAATATTTATTAAGTAGCATTTATAGATGGCCATGTGAAGTTGTCACAAGTCTACAGGAAGTTGAATTGTGTTTTGCTGTCTGATTCTGCTGAGTGAAATCTTTATTAACATGATTAGTTTTCTGTTCTTTAAAGCATTTTCTTTCTAGGGATAATTGATTAAAGTTAATATAGAATTTGTATAATGAGGAGAAGAAGAGCTGTATTAGCTTTGTTAGGTGAAAGGATATACTTTCACTGAGACTACCTGACTTTGCCAGTCCATGATTTACTATACCATTCTTCACAGACGAGATTTCACTCTTTCAGTTATTAGCTCATGGCAAAATGAATAATTGCCAATTTTCAAATGCTGCAGTGTGACTATTAAGGTATAAAATTGGTACAGGTTACATCGACCTGGCATAGTGTATGTTCTTCAAATTCAGACCTTGAGTTGGAAAACAATAAGACAATCAAGATGCAGAAAAGATTACTCTCATTAGAATCTTTGTTGTACCAGTCATGGTGAGGTTCTCAGACAATGAAAATAAACAGTAGATATTTTAAATTTAGTAATAGAAATTATAAACCCCATTTTAGCTGTAAGAGAACATAAGTATTATTATTTAATAGCTAAGTAAAATCATTCTAAGTTATTTTCCTCACTCAGGGCACCATATGTCCTAGAGACAGGCACTGAAATGTCTAATATGATTTCATAGTGTGTAGTACTAGATTCAAAGTAGTGAGGATCAATTTCATTTCATGTAGAAAATGGGCATAGTGTATGGAAAATTAAAAATTGCTTTGAGCAAGAAAATGCCAAACTAATAGTTAGTAATTGTTGTTCTTGTAGAATGGCAATGATAATTTTTATGGGCACTTTAATGTTCCTGGTTTCAATAAAATCAAAATCAGAATCATTATGTATCATAATATTTCCATAAAATCCATTTAAGATGCTTGTATTCCAGTGTAGTCATTTATAAGAAATGTTTTAACTAGACAGTGTTCTTGTACCTTTAAGCTGATGCCAGCCTTTATACATATTGTTCCTCAGGTACATAAGAGAGAACATCGCAGTTTGTCTTAGTCTGAGTTTGGGTGAAGGAACGTTAATTTTTGTCTCCATTTGACACCAATAGATAGCTAAATGATATAAAGTTTGTTCAAATGGAGATTGAGGTTTTTTATATGTCAGGACCATCAGTGCTAGGAAGCATGTCAGTGCTTCAAGACACTTTTAAACAAGAGGTAGTTTGTCAGTAATCCCTGTCTATAGACCTAGTTTAACTTGTGTTCAGGTTTTTGTGAACACAAATATATGAATGTGTTTGGCAAGAACTACATACACTTTACTGTTCTCCTTCAGTCTTTTCTGGTAATGGATGTACATGCTAGACCGGGTTTCCAGTTCAAATATAAGTGGCTTTGCATTCGTTGTATATGCACTTGCTATATGAGACAAAAAGGATATCTTTTGTGACTCTGTAAGTAAGGACTACTGCCAAAAATCAATACGTAAATCCATGACATGGAATTTACCAGGAAATTATAAAAATTCTCTTGCAACATCTTTTTCGAGGAGCTTGATGCACGCTGAAAAGTAGCTGAGATAGTGGGGGGGGGGGGGGGGAGGGGGGGGGGGGGGGGGGGAGGAAGAAACACAACAACAAGAACACCAAAATATATAAAATGAGACCTTACCTGTTAGTAGAAAAGGACATTTGGAGCAGTGATTCAGTTTCTCTCCCTGCTACTTGCATATTCATTTGCAGAAGTAAGACAAATGAGGTACTCTTGATCTTTTCCTCCTAGTTTACCTTGAGCGGTGGCAAGACATATCCTATTACGTAAAATTGTGGTTCTCTGTTAGTTTTCTCTGTTCTAGACACAGGGATGAAACTTGAAATCTTTTTGCAATGAAATTTTACTGAAACT
>VZZY01016860.1:0-11122 GCA_013400335.1 Eurystomus gularis
TTTCCAGTAATGCAAAGCCAAGTAGTGCTTCAATCAGTAGCCTGGCTGCCAAACTAACACAAAGTCATAATACATCTCCTGTAGATAATCAGGTTCCTGAGCAGCAAGAAGATGCTTATTCTACCTGTAAAAGAGTCCTGTACATTCATCAGCCTAGTACAAGCGGGGAGAAGTAATCCATTGTTTACACCAATGCAAAACATGAAGTTATCACAATACTGTGAACAATAATGCATCTAAGTTTGGAATTTCTACCAAGTCAATTCTAAGTCAACATAAATCTAAGTTGCTCAAATGGAGTATCTTCCACGTTGGCAAAGCACAAACACAAACCTTTAGAAAATTCAGGTCCTAGCTGTCTTCATTGCTCAAGCTGTCAGGTGCAACGACTGCAATAGCGTCCAACTTTGCCTCTGATATATTATCTAGAAACCAGTCCTGGAACTGCTATGTGACTGCTCAGCCATCTTTGACAGATCAAAGGAACTACAACAGTCTCATTCAATACTAGACCATTCATTTGTCTATTTTAGATTGTCTTGGATATTATGTAGTCTGAAGGAAATCTGGAAGAAAGGTGTATGATTTCGTAAGAACACCTGCAGAAAAAGAGTAGTTCAAACTACCTGAAGAACAGAAATGAAGGCAACTGCTTCAACTACTGTGAGGGCTATTCAACAAGGAATCCAGGATGCATTTCTGTAATAATTACCAATTATTTAGTCTCCCAATTTCTAGCTAATATTTAACAAACATGGAGTCTGATGTGTGCTTACCCACATCAAGAACTTGATGGCTTCAGTGAAATTAATGATTCCTCGTTCTTCTAGCTAGGAAATTCTCAAAAAGAGGTCACTGAACACACAAAGCACATGGAATGCTTAATACTTGCTTCAACCAAAATTTAGATTTTATTATTGAAGTCAATAATACAGACCTTCTCCATAAATAGAAATGGGACACGTTTTGGATCCTACTGGTGTAAAGGCAACAGTAATGTGGATGAGATTGGCTTTTCAACTAATTTGCAATTGTAAGCTCTGGTATTTTCAAATAGGCTACCGTATCTTGTTATAAGAAAAATGCTGTCTTCTAGAGAGCATTACCATCTGTTGCAAATATTGAGGAATATGATGACCAAGGGAATAACATTATTTTCTAAAAGAAGAAAGAAGATATGTTTTTATGACCATGAGAAGACATCTCTCCTTGAAAAGGGCAGCACAACAACTTTGCTCTCACTGTACTGATGGAAGATTAATATTGCTCTTCAAGACTGTATCACTGTCAAGATGTGTATTCCTGGAGTACAGGAAGGCTCAAGACTGCCATGTCACATATGGCAGACTTCTCCCAGCTTTTCATGTTCAAAAGGGCTTGCAAGTCCCTCCATAACTCAGCAGTTCCACTGGGATGTCAATCTTCTTGAATCTTCCTTCATATTTTGTATGAGATGACAAAGAAAATGGTGTTGCTCTTGAAGATGGTTCAGTATTCACGCACAGTCCTTAGATCCTTTTGCTTCCAGCTTCATGATGCTACTTATGTGCTTGTGACAGCTCCAGAAAAGGTTACAGGCTAATGGAACTCTACTAGCTGATGTTGCTGCTTATTTCCTCTGTATAATTAGACAACAACACAAGGAGTATCTGTTCTGCACTATATATTCCATGTCTTCTAGCAGAATAGAAAAATCCTGTAAAATACCTCAGATGCTTCTTAGGTAAACTGTTTTTTAGTGAAAGTATAGAAATCAAACTCAGTTCATTAGGAAATAATAAAGAAACAGGATATGCAAAGAATTCTGGTGAGGTAAAACAGACATCTTTTTCTGCATCCTGTTACCATGTAGTAAAAATTAGCTTTAAGGTCTTAAAGAGGTTCTAAAGCTTCACCTGAGTTAAGAACATGTGGCAGAACTGGTGAGGTATGCTTATCTTCCTGTCACAAGCACTAAAATTAACCTAGAACACTTGCATTTGTGCAGTCTTCCCGCTTCTATACAGAGGAAGAACAAAACCATAGTTTCAGCAAACACCACTAACAGAAACAGCCACTTGCACGTGAGGCCAGAAGAAAGACAGGATTTATAGCAACACAGATTTAAAAATAAGACGTGTCTTATTATAGTCAGTAAAAAACAGTAATTCCTTGTGAAGGGTAACAGACAAACCCCCATACCTTTATAAAACCCCACAGTCCTCCAGCAGGTGCTCCACTTTGGACAGTAGATACTCTGGGGTCTTCAGACTCCTCAGGAAAAGTGATTGCAGGACCAGTTCCAGGAGCCAAAGTTGATGAGAAAGTTGCTTGTTGAGTAATAGGATCTGCCAAAACACCTAGTAAGAGGGGAAAAAACCCACAAGTGTTCATTTATTTCACTGCATTTAATTCGTTACACTGTAGCGGCATGCATTTGTTTAACAGGAAAATGAGCAGGAAGAATAGAAGAATAATGGGCTGATTAATTTCATTTCTTGAAGGTCCCAGAACAATTCTACTTGTTAAAGGTTAGCAGGACTGAAACCAGGACATTACTACAGTAAATGAGTTCAACGATAGCTGCTAATAGAACTGAGAATGTCTGTACATTATGTATAAAATTAAACAATGATTTTTTCTTAATAGGTTAGTTTAACAGTCATGCTTTTTATTTCTTCAAATTTGCATAATAACCACTCAGTAGAGGAAGAAGAGGAATGGGTGTTGCTCTCTGAACAAAGGAAGAGGAATGTTCTCATACCTAATAAGAGAGAAGTAGGAAATTTTCTAAGTGCTGGAAATTAGTAGCAACAGGAAAAGGAGTAAGCAAATGAATAGCTTTACGTTTTAAAGGAAAACAAAAGAAACTCAAACAGTAGAATATTTAAGCATGAGCCTTTGTCCCATTACTCAAGCCTATTTTAACAGATTTTCCAACACTAACCTTAATCAAGAGTTATTTTTATTTTGCACTGCACAATTGACAGGTCTTTTTAGCCATTCTCTTAATACACGCTACTTAAAAGACATTTCACTAATAATAGTAAAAGCCTGTCCCAACTGCAGCTGAACAGCCAAGTTTCCATTCCACTAGCAGAAAATGACAGCAGTACAGCAACTGCTTGCATGGAAGGTATTTTTAGCTGCCCTTATGCCATTTAGTAGCTGGAAGCAAGAAAACAGAAGCTAGTGTCATGTGATGGATAGTTTGTCATAGATACCTTTTCAGAATAAAAACCTGAAAATTATGAGATTACAGCCTGAGGTATCATATCATTCTGAGGAAAAATAATGGCTGAAGTTGATTCTCTGATCTAAACAAAATACATGTATGTATGTTCAGCTGAGCTTTCCTGTGCAAGTTAACAGAAACTATAGCTCTCAAACAAAGATTTTTCTGTGAGCCTGAATGCTAAAAGAACTCTACTAAAGAGGACTCTCTGTCCTAGACCCTGACTGTATTTTAAAGGCATTGTCACTTCTTCTGAGTGTAGCTACATTAATTAAGTGTAACTTAATTGTGTAAGTGTAATTGTGTAAAAGTATAAACTGAACTTGCAGGACTCTGCACAGAGCGGTGCAAAAAGCCACCCAGGAGATCCCTTATCCCACATCACAAACGCGAAAGCATATAAACAAAAAGTTACCTGTGACTGGAGGTGCAGAAAATGATGGCATCAGTGGGCTTTGTGGTGCTCGACCAGCATGACCTCTGGTAATGTCATAGGTTGAAGACACGGAAAATCCTGAAGTAGGGGGACCAGTCAGAGGTGCAGGAAGACCAGGGCTGGTAGTAGAGCTTAGTGGAGGAGGTGCAGAGAACTGGGACATGGAGGTACTAAAAGTTGAGGGGGAAACTGGAGGTGGGGCAGGAGTTAGAGATGGTACAATTGTAGAAACTGTTGCAGAAGGCACAACTGGAAGAGAAGCTGAAGTCATCATAGGGGGAGGAAGTGGAGACACTCCAGATGGCAAAGGTGGAGAGTATGCAGGAGAAGCTGACATGCTTAGTGTAGCAAGCGGACTGGACAAAGCTAGGAAAAAAGAGAAAAAAGGAGTTTCAGAAACACTGAGCCTTAATCTCAGAAATATACATAACTGTCCAGATATTATGCAAATAAATTTTGACCTGGTCTGCTTTTTTCCCTTCAAAGTGTATTTTAATTCTGCTTGAGTTTGCATACAACACAAATTGCACTCAATTTTTGGTTGCAGTACCTGGTAAGCCACATCTCTTTCTCTAGCATGACCCTATTTGTCATAAGCTTAAAAAGATGAGTTAACATTTGACTACTAAATTTAGAGCAGCTGAAGTCTGCCTCAGAAATGTCTAGCTAGTACTGTTCTTCCAAGTGACTACTTAATCAACAGGAATAACAATGACGTAGGAAGTGCCCATCTTTAAAACATATAATATCTGGGAGGGTAGGAGTATGGTACCTCTTCAGAGGTATGGTTCTATGAGATGCGCTGAGCACCAGGCAGCCCTCTCTTCCTTGGTTTACTGTATAACTCATGTTAAAACATCACCTTGACCTTACGGGTACAAATTACAAATGCGTATTTTAAAAAAAATATCTACTAGGTAGCACACTGCTGACAGCCATTTGTCATCACAGAAAACATGAGCAAATCTGGAAAACTTGTCCTTTTGTAGAAGAAAAAAATGTTCATGTCATGTTTAAGTTCAACAACTCTTTTAAACACCTTTACCACATGACAAACAACAAACGTCTGCAATGGAAAAAAAATCATGGTCACTCTGTAGTGTGTTACAAGGTGTTGTTAAAATCTATTACTTAAAGATCATTTTAATAAAATAAAACACGTCAGTGACGTCCTGTAGCACTCTGTGCACTTCTGGCTCCAGTTTCTTTGCTGCAACAGCTTGTCTATGAATGAGGCAGTGAATAAATATCATATGTGGTGGTATCTCTGTAACCTTATTCCAGAATCCATTTTAACCTAGTAAAACAACTGCTCCATCCATGGTTACTCTTAACACAGTTTAAAAAAACCCAATGTTTTTATTAAGGAAGTAATTTACCATTAAGGATATATTTTCTCCAGTACAAAATAGTTCTTTGTGTATTTTATTATTGAACCAGAATTTAGCAAAAACTGTATGCTGAGTGAGACATGTTAGGAACATCTGTAGGTTGGATATTAGCAGAAAGTTCTTTAGCATGAGGGTCACAGAGCACTGGAATGGGCTGCCCCGAGAGGTGGTGGAGGCCCCATCCCTGGAGTCATTCAAGGTCAGGCTCGATGAGGCTCTGAGTAACCTGACCTAGGTAGATGTCCCTACTTGTGTAGGGAGGTTGGACTAGATGACCTCTGGAGGTCCCTTCCAGCCTGAAACATTCCATGATTCTATGATCTGTACTTTCATGCAACTGTGTAGCAAAACTCCCATGCTGTGTAATTTGTTCTAATTCTTGTTTCTTCTTATCTTCAATAATGTTTTCTGTGTGTCTTCCAACAGCATTTGCTGACAAATGCCTTTTAGTTTGTCACCATATTGTTTTCCATGTATTATTTCAGACATTTTTACAATGTCATGAAAAACAAGTATGTCCCCAACGTATACAGTGTTTTGTCTTCACTACTAGGTAAGAAATCCCCAAAGACGCTTCTGAAGATTTATCATTAAGTTAATTTAATTTTTTTCAGTACTGGATTGAGTACTGTATGACTTGAAACAGTACCAAAAAAAAATTGTAGAGTGTGGGAGTCCGCAGCTGGTCTGAGGACTCAGAGATGGACCTTAACCTTGAGCAGATAATGATGTTTCCCAGAAAGAGCCTGGGAAGCCCCGTGGCTGAAAAGTCCCAGGGAGAGAAGGTGATAAGACACTAAATGGCACATTCCACGAAGCCTACCAAGAGATAGCAAACACAGCAGGAGTCACAGCTTAATCATTAGCCAATTAGCATCTTCAAAGAAGCATAGGGACAGAGCATTGAGCGAATTGCTTTTAGCAGCTTTCTGATGGACAACACTAGGAGGTCGTGCCTTAAAGCTTGGAGTGTATAAAACCCGGCCATTTCTGATAATAAACATCTTCAGTTTTAACTCTCATAGAGTCGTCCTGAAGTCCGTTTCTCTTCCCATTTGCTCGGCATCAGTAGAGGGTTGTTTTAACGGTCTGCTTAATTTTCAGATGTCTTGCTAATCATAGTGGCTTCATGCTATTCTTTGCTAATATTTCAAGGCACAATATACACTTCAGGCAACATCCATTATTAACAATGACAGATGTAAATTTACATTTCAAACAGTCCTCTTGAAAATTTTCAAATTTTTTGGCCAACTTTTTGCCAGATCTGATTAGAGTGTTAGCCATATTAAGAGGTGAAAACAATAACAAAGAGCTCATGCGAGGAGTAGAAGTGTCGGCCACCTCATTTTCTTGTTGGTTGGTTGTGCTCGCACAATTAGCAGCATTTTCAATACTTGGTCTTTTTGCAGGAATCTTCTTTAAGCCGCTTGTCCATTTTGTAAGGGTTAGTATAGTTAAAACTAGATAACATAACCCATAAATCCACTTAGGCAGGCACACAAACTGCAAGGAGTCACAATATGATGAAGTGAGCAAATGAGTGAGTGGCACTGTCAACCCCATTTCACTGTGGAACACCCACACTTCCCTCAGGCTATGTGAACATCTGACATAGGGACCAACTGAATGAGGACACCAGGGCCAAGTACTATATTAAATATTAGTAAAGCTTAATTTCTTTCTTATTTTTTGGATAAAAAATATTAACGGAAGTTGTAATATTTTCTTCCCGCACCTTGAAGGATTGCCCTGCACACTCCCTGGGGTCACGCCACCCCACGCTGGAGTCTACTGCACTAGTGTGACTCAACAATACCAGATGTGTCACAAAATTAAATATTTGGTATTCATAATATGGTGTTCAGATTCTTGAGAAATCAGATAAACTGCTCTGACTACCACCCACAATATTTAAAATCATGAGATTATCCAGGTTTACCACTATTCCCTACAACACTGAAAATCTGTTTTAACTCCCTTCTATGCTGCTAATTTAACTGTGCACTGTAGTGGAAGGTATTGCTTCCCGGGCCCCCTGTCCATAAGAAACATATGACCTCATTAAAAAGTCTCAAGGTTTAAGATACTCTGTTTATCAGATGCATGTCAGATAAGAAATACAATTCCATGATTAAGAAACTATTTATATACTCCCAATTAGTCTGGAGAAGAGCACTGTAATTATGCTGATTGCAACATTTTTGGATGAACTGCTGTGCTTCAGAAGACATGAATAAATGTGACCAAGTTGCTGAGGAAGTTTCTGTACCTAATGAGACAGGTGTAGGAGAGGCAGCCGCAGCCCCTGCTGTGCTCGGTGGGGGTGTGCCAGGTGGAGTTGTCTCTATCCCGCTCTCTTCCATCATTTTCCTTCAGCTAGGAATAGCTGTGAGAAAAAAAAAAGCCTATCTTGAGAATCAAGATGAAAGATTTTAAATGAGAATGCAAAGAAGTACAACACAGTGATTTACATTCTTGAACAGAAAATGTAATTCAAATACCAACTCCAGAAAAAAAAAGAAAAAAATGACTGATCTCAAGTAAATAATTAGCCAGTATGTCTCATTTATCCTGTATCTTCCCTTTATTTTTAGCACTGTGATAATACCTCAAACTCCAAGCCTCTTTCTAAAAACCCTACTGTGCATGCCTATTTACTGCATCCAATATATACTGGTGGTATGTGAATGAGCAATACTAGAGAAGTAATCACACATCACAAAACCCACTGCAAGAAAAACTTAACGACAGGGTAGTCTTTTGCTGCATTACTGAGCTGCAACTCACACTGGAACCTGTTATTTTCCAAGCTGATGCACAACACGATGAAAAACGTGGCAACAGGCAAGACAGAAGACCGACGTCTCCTCTCCCCCTCCTGGCAGCGAAAAACCATGACTACCCAAGGAGTTGTAGCCCTCTCGGGCTTCAGCACTTCAGCAGATAGATCCTCCTGAGCATCACACCTGAGCGCAAGCACCCCGCTGCCAGTAGCACAGCTGGCGACGGCACAGGAGTCCAGACCCAGCGACCTAAGCTCTGACTGTGACCTTGTCTACCTTAAAGGAGAAGTGTCTTGGGGTCAGCTAAATAAATCTCCAGAAAAAGCCAAATAAAACCAGCCAAAATTAACTTCCAACATGAATAAAATTACATATAAATTAATTTACACTGATTAAGCTTTCTAGTACAGGCAATTCCTGTAATATCCAAGTAAAAAAGTAACTGAAAGTAATTTAAAACTTTGGCTTTTATTTTCAAGGGCTGATTATGTTGGCAGTATCTTTTAACACCTTTGAGTGAATCTTTAAAATATACTACTCTGGAAAAGTAAAGGTATATGCTTTTTCTAAAATCTTAAATTAATGTAAAAGGGCTTAGGACGAGAAAAGGGGAGGGGAAAATATTGAGACATTCAGGAACACGTGGAGATTTCTGTTCTTCAGTGCAGAGGCAGCAAACAAAAAACTGCCTTCTGCAAAGTCTAGTAAACCAAATAGCAGTAATTTGTACCATTCCCTGTGGCAACAATTCTTAAGGACTTTTAAATGAAATTAAAATCCTATATAAGGTAATCACATGTATGAAAAATATATAAGACTCAAACATTTTCCACCATATCCATTACACCAGCAGTTACTGAGGACTGACAGCTTATTCCCTTTAACAATTTACAGAGCAAAAGACTTAGATAATGTGTTGAGTAAAAAAAAAAATACAAAAAGAACTCCACTTACAAAAAAGCTTTCCTCTCTTCCAAAAAAACCCCAAACCCTTATTGCCTTGTTGTTTTAAACGCATATACAACTCTTTAATATGGAGGAAAAATTACTGCCATTACCAAATTAAAAAATCCGAAAAGTAGGATGTCAATGCTAGTCTTCACAAGCTTAAAAAGTCTTAGAAACAAATGAAAGCAATTGAGTAATTATGGTCCCTCTGACAAACCAGTACGCTTTACAGAAGTGATTAAAGATTTAAACATTTGAGACCAGGTTTACATGCAGCACTCTTCATGAAAACTCTTATGACAGACGGATTTTAGATTCTGAGCATCTCTTCACTTAAAAGCTTCTCTTCAGATGGGATGAAAGGGTCCATAATTGCCCGGTGCAGAACTGACTGTCCTTGCAGAATGAGTACATCTCATAATCCCTTAGAAAGGAACTGTATGGTCTTCCATTCACTAAGCAAAATAATTTGCAGCAGTAAGATTTTGTCTTTTAATTAGGCTACAGGAGTTTATATTCCCCCTCATGGAAGTATTTCTAAAGTCATTCTTCTTCCAATGATACACTTCAAAGAAATAAATAATATTTCATTGTGCAACTGAAGCAATCACTGACCAAAACCTCCTAGACACATTTTTTTTATCAAGCGTCCTTTAATTTACGGCTTGATTTCACCTAATGCCGTGATTTAAAACTGCTGAAAGGTGCTTACTAAAAATAAATACTGCAGTCATGTAGAATGACTGAAAACGTTCCACAGACTGGCTTTCTAAAAACTCTGTACAAAGCTTTTTCAAGGCTTCACAGAGCTTTTCGGGAGGGTGGGAGGGGGAAGACGGGACACACACGAAAAAGTAACCTAACAAAAATCTGGAAAGTTTGGAATTAGTAGAATTGTAAATAATTCTGTAGTTGCTTTTAGCTATTAACTTTACAATGAGGAAAGTGAGGCAAGCATTAAACAGAAACAGAAATCCCAAAATTGCAAGATGACTCAGTTGCTGAAATACGATTTTAAAAACCCATGGAACTGACTTAAAATTTGAATTAAAAAAAAAGCAAAAATTGGTAGTTGCACATTTTCTCCTCTCACTTGTAAGCCTCTCTGGGAAAGCTAACAATCTGCAAATCCAGCCTGGCCAGGAGACAGAAGCTTGAGAGCAGAAACCCTGTCAGTTTTAAGGCTCATTTCCATTCCCTTGGACTTTGCAGGTCCAGGTATGCAGGGAATGAAGCTTTGATTGACAGACATAAATCAAAAGTCAACACTTTTAAAAACAAAAAGAACACCAAAACGGAGTGTTTTGTCTCAAAATCACATAAGTTTATTCCATTTTAGAAAGGGAGTGCACAAGGTCAGGGATAAAATGTCCTTCAGACTCCTGCCTGTAAATGCACGTAGGTATCATAGTCAATGCACACCATAAAGAATAGGAAGTTCCACTTTTCTTTAAGTTTCCTAATCTCTGAGAATTATTTTGTTTCCAATATTCTTAGTGCCCTTGCCAACCCTCAGGATTTGTTCCAGACCACATGCACCCTTATTATCAAATAGTTATTTTTAAATATCACAAAGCTTATGTGGCTCTGCAGACCACTTAGCTCCAGATCACTGATGACCACAGTTAGAGAACTACTGACCTAGTATACAATGTTACATATGGCTACACAAAATAATCAAAGAAATAGCTAAACGTACCACATAAATTCTACCAATCTGTACCAACACCTCTCTACCATATGATGTCACGTGCTAGCTCAAGCACTTTCAAAAGTTTTTCAAAAAAGAAATAATGCTTTTCCATGTGACAGTGAAGATAAATAAATCATATAAATAAAGGGCAAATCATTGCAACAATGCCTCCAGAAACATTAAAATAACTAATAAACTTCCTGAAGCATCATTTCTATCAGATACTAAAAGATCCTCAAGGGTGTGGACTTCCACTGTCATTCATGCTAATTCAAGCTGAAACCACAGAAGTTTAGCAGCACCAGCATTTTTTTCCCTACCTGCAGGGCTGGAACACACAGCCCTTGAGGCCACGCATTCAAACTCTTTACACAGCGCCTGGAGTAAGCTTGGAGGATGAGTCAAAAGGGCAGAAGAATGCACATGACCTAGCAAGGCAAAGGGAGCAGCCAACTGGAAATTCTATGGAGTGCTGGCCCTTGCACGTGTTTGTGATGCTACCAGTCGCTGAGGCAGCAAGGAGTCCTGCTGTAAGCCCAGCACCCTCACGACAAGACCCAAAGCGCGCTCCTGTCAGCAGGGAGGACAGATGCCGCCGCTGTCCTTTAAAAAGGCAAGATGGTGCAGAACAAGAGCAACAAGCCAGAGTGCCCA
>VZZY01016863.1:0-10610 GCA_013400335.1 Eurystomus gularis
TTGCACCAGCATTCAGTGTCCGTTCCTCATGCACCACAGTGCTGGGTTAGCCTTGGCCAGCAATTAAATTTCTACTCAGCTGCTCACTCCTTCCTCCTCCCCAGATTGAATAGGGGAGAAAACCGGAAAAAAAAAAAAAACAAAAAAACCCAAACAAACAACAAACCAAAAAAAAAACCAGACACAAGAAAGCTCATGGCTTGAGATAAAGTCAAGGAGATTACTTACCAATCACCATCATGGGCAAAACAGACTCAATATGGGGAAACAATTCATTACCAATTAAGTAAGACTTGGGTAGTGAGAAACAAAAGGACAAACATTAAGATGGCACCTTTCCTCCTCCACTTCCCAGGCTCAACTTCACACATTCATCCTCAACTCCTCTACCTTCCTCCCACCAGAATGGTTCAGGGGAGGATGGGAAATGAGGGTTGTGGTCAGTTCATAACACCTCCTCTCTGCTGCTCCTTCTTCACACTTTTCTCCAGGGTTGGCTGGGCTGTCCAAAGGCAGCAGGGAGTATGTGCTCCACTATGGAGCTGCTCCTTTTCAGGTTTTGGTTTCTCATCTGTTTTTTCTCAGTCTTTCCCCACTCCCTCACCCCCCTGCTCCCCTCTCCCTGTGGTTTTTTTACCCTTTCTTAAACATGTTTTCCCTGAGATGCCACCATTTTGGCTGAGGTACTCATCTATGTCCTGCAGTAGGTCCACTGGAGCCAGCTGGAACCTGCTGTGTCTGGCACAGGGCAGCCTTCTCCTCACAGAGGCCACCCCTGCAGCCCTCTGTTACCAAAAGTTTGTCACACACCCAATACACTTTAATTCAGCAAGTCTTTGCTGATTTCATAAAGAGCAAGGCCACCTTCTCCTCTACCATTTGTTCTTACAGTATCCTTTGGTCCTCACTATTTTTTTGTTCAGTCATATGGTGAATAGAGATTGGAAATGTATGTACTAAAAACTGTCCTCTCCATCCTCACATAGCAGGACAGAAGGGGGGGGGCCAGAGATGAGGACCACAGCATTTAATGGGAGCATAGGCTTACTTCAAATTAAAATAACGCAATGTTAAATTTTAATACGCCACCTCTTCAGCATCAGTGAATAAAGATAGATAAGAATGCTTTCTTAATGACTGACTAGATCTTTCTGATATCATTCACCATTCACCTTGTTTATTTTTTCCTAATTACTCTGTACGATGATCATCTTAAAGAATTCTCAATTCACATATCATGTATCATCTGGCTTGTGGCTCCTTTTCCCTTACTAGGTAATAAAAACTTACATGTATTTATTAAACGCACAACTTCTAAATGCCATGGAAACATTTCAGACCCAGTAAAAGAACTTCATGCCATTTATATTTTCTATTGGAAAGAAAACTAATGAGATATGCACACTGTGCATGTGATTAATACATAGCAGACAGAAAAACCTGCATCACAGTTTTAAACACAGGAAAGAGATACTGAAACTTCTAATGAAAGAATTGAAAGCAGAGACTAAGAGGCTGATGAATAGAAGATATTTCTAAGATAAATCACCATTTTTAAGAAAAAAGTAGATAATAGAATTACATGACTTTTCATCATAGATTTATCAAAATAAAGCTTTTTATCTTCACTAAGATGACAGTGCTATTAGAACTCAAACAAGGATATAATGAAGTCATCAGTTTTCTGTATGGTAGATCTAGTTCATCTATCCATACATCTGTTTGTTGAGTTTGTTATTAAATTTTTTTTTTCATGTGCAACCTCTTCAAAAGCCAAGCCAAAGAAAAGTCCTCCCTCTCAATCTTCACAGTATTTGGTGTCACGCAGGCAGAGAACAAAAAGACCTCAAGACAATCTGTAACTAACATATGAAACACAAGACAACAACCGAGTGGATTAAAAAATTGAAGAACACAAGCAAACCCCAAACCCCAATTGTTAATCCATACCCTACACGGCAATCATAGGACACTAATTGTCAAACTGTTGGCAACTGTTTTGAAGAGGCTGTAACAACAAAGGAGTCACTGGAGGAACATGAAGTCAAATAGTAGGCTACATACAAGCTGATAGTCTTGATTGGCCAGAGTACTGCTCGGGGGGCTGAAAAACAGCTTTTTTCACAGTTAAACACAGTTAATGTGGGAAATTCTTGGCCAGCATTTCTCAAAAAGGAAACAAGTTTTCCTGATACGTAATACTCTTGCAAGACATGTGGCAGCACACAAGCCTAAAGAGCTTCTGTATTAATGTTAAGGTTTTGTAACAGTAAAGAGTTGCTTAGAGATTTACTGTAACAACTGTAGCAATATACTTTCTAGTAGGCTTGTAATACAAATTAGGTACATTTTGTTGTAATATTATATACAGATTGATTCGTGCAAGTTGAACATGGTCACATAACTCACTCTTGAAAAAGCCATAGATTACTTACAAAGTTTATCTCATATTAAGCATATATAATATCTCTCACATCACACATCAAGCATAAAGTATGAGAAACAACAATATCAGGATATTTTAGAAGCAGTCTTTGTGCGTATGAGGTTAATTCTCCTTAGCATCATGAGTCTCCAAGACAATCTAGTAGCTGAAGCGCTTCAAAAAAATGACCTTGTACTGCCCAGCTTCAGCTGCCTGCCTCCACCCCACCCTGCAGAACAGAAAATCTACAGCTGCAAATAAATAATTCATATACGATCCAGATGTAAAATTAAACATCTCAGAATAGGTTCCAGTACAATCTGACTAATATGCAGAGCCACTCAGAGCTAGCTAATAGAGCTGTCTCTCTCTTGTGACTTTGTAAATCATTCTGAAGCTTCTCTGCTAACTAACTCAACAGTGAGTAAGAAAGGCTGACCCATCCTGTGGAATGATTCACCTTCAAAGAGAAACTTACCTCTGCAATAAGTACAAGAAACACAAATTA
Source organism: Eurystomus gularis (assembly GCA_013400335.1). Taxonomy (NCBI): domain Eukaryota; kingdom Metazoa; phylum Chordata; class Aves; order Coraciiformes; family Coraciidae; genus Eurystomus; species Eurystomus gularis. The sequence continues at coordinate 2,934 of VZZY01016863.1, forward strand.
TAACCTAGGTTAGCTATGAAATGCTGAAGTTGAGTGGGATGAATCCTACTTCCTATAGTAATTGATTCCTGTGGCTTAATCCCAGACAGCAACTAAACACCATACAGCCACTTGCTCACTCCTCCCCATCCTTGTGGCATGGGAAGGAGAATCAGTAAAAATAGTAAAACTCATGGGTTGAGATAAGAACAGTTTAATAATTGAAATAAAATATAATAATTATAATAATTGTAATGAAAAGGAAGATAACAAAAAGAGATAAATAAAACCTAAGAAAAACTAATGATGCACAGTGCAATTGCTCATCACCCACTGATGATGACCAGTTAGTCCCCAAGGAGTGGTCAACCAGAATATGCTGGCTTTAGCTGGAATAGAGGTAATTTTCTTCCTAGTAGCTAGTATGGGACTGTGTTTTGGATTTGTGCTGAAAATAGCGTTGGTAATACAGAGATGTCTTCATCATTGCTGAGCAGTGCTTACACAGCGTCAAGGCCTTTTCTGCTTCTCACACCACTCCACCAATGAGTAGGCAGGGGGTGCACCAGAAACTGGGAGGGGATGCAGCTGGAACAACTGATTCCAACTGACCAAAGGGATATTCCATACCATATATGGCATGCTTAGCATATAAAGCTGAGAGAAGAAGGAAGAGAGGGACATTTGGAGTGATGGCATTTGTCTTCCCAATTAACTGTTGCATGTGATGGAGCCCTGCTCTCCTGGAGATGGCTGAACACCTGCCTGCCAATGGGAAGCAGCAAATACATTCCTTTTTTGCTTTGCTTGCATGCTTGGCTTTTGCTTTACCTATTAAACTGTCTTTATCTTGACCCATGAGTTTTCTTACTTTTACTTTTCCATTTTTTTTCCCCCATACCACTGTAGGGGAGTGAGTAAGTGGCTGTGTGGTACTTAGCTGCTGGCTGGGCTTAAACCATATCGTTGGTGAACAGAAATAGAAGGAAAGACAATGTCTATCAAGACACTAACTTGACTCCTCAGGTTTCTTACAGACTCTGTATGGTCAAACTACTAAACCAATATAGATCTAACAGATTTTTAGGCTGTTATATCTATATAGAGATACATTATATATATATAATATTTGATGCTTACTTGACATTCTCTTGTGTTCGTGACAGAATCTGGAATTAATAGCCCTTATTCTGCTGTTTCCTTTGATAATCCTGATTCTCCATATCTTGATAATTATCTCATTTTATAATTGAGGAAGTAAAACAGTAAGGATGGAACTAATCTCACTTAACCAAAGTGCCTAGAAGATTTATGCTGGAGATTAATTTTGCCTATGCTCACTGTCTGTATTGCCAATGAAGAAAAATAGGTATTTTTTCAGAGAGGAATTCAACCAATCTCTCTCAAATCTTGCTAAATACAGAGAGAGTCTAGAGTAACTAAGTTAGACTTACACATTTAACTTTTTGTGATCTAAAAATCAGGTGACATTAATCTTACTAGTCAAAATGATACAGCCTTTCCTCTCATCGACTGACTTCTCCCAGTTTGAAAATACTAATATTGCTGATGCAATTGTCTGCCCAGACAGTAAACAGAGGCACTTAATGACTGGTATCCTAAATCTTTTAATTTTTTAATGCATTATAATGGCTTGGACTTTTTTTGTCCTCTGTTTTAAGTAAAGTTCATGACTAAGCTTTTTCTTTGTGCTTATATAACTTGATAATACCTTTTAGAAATGTTTATTGGATTAATATATGCAATACATTATTTATTACCTTTGAAGATTTAAGAAGTGTCACCCAGTCACTCTAAAATAATAGCACATACAAAGAGCCACCTATCCTTCCCTTTTTTAGCTTTGCCTTTGAGAAATATGATAATATGCTGGCCAAATGTATAAAGAAACCCAACTGTGTGAACTTGTGTCTATTTTATTTCCTGAGTGTTTCTCTCAGAAATGATATTTGGATTGGATTTAAAACAATTTGGGTCGCAAAGTAAAAGTTGAAATATCTCATCTACTAGATGAAGTGAGTATCATGCTGCATCTCTTCTTATTCCATAAAAAAAATTTGGCTTTCAGAAAGACAAATTAATTGTGAGTGAAAATTTAGTCTTGAAAGATCCAGTGAGTGGCTACAAACTTCCAAGAATGATCATAGAAATATTACACAATTAAAAAGATGCAGCTAGGTTTTACAATTTCCTTATGCACACCTCAGGAAGGAGCTGTTTACTGAGGGAATTATCTGCAAAAGAGGCAATACATCTTCTATTTCTGTGATGTCATGATTATCTACATTAGGCCCCACGTACAGGAAGAGATTAAAATTAAGTATTTGGTAACTGCAGGACGTCTAACATAACCTATTTTTCCTATTTCTAAAATACAATTTTTAGAATGAAAAAACACAGGACTCCTTTCTCAGCTGAGAGGAGAATATGATTTTTAACTAACAGGAGGGAGTGTGGTAGACATAATAGTCAAGTAGGGCATGAAGGATAGTGCAATCTTTTTTCATCGTAGCAACTGTCCTACAATATGAAAAATAAAATTACCATATGACCCTGACTTCCATATACAACCTTCAGTTCAAATATGTTCTTGCATATTAATAATGTCAATATCAGAACAGAAAGAAAACTGACACAGTTGGCATGGGAACTATTAATGCACTACTAAAACAGATAACATATCTCAGAAACTCTCAGTATTGTGAGGACAAGGGAATATCTGGCAGAGAAGTTTAATCTTAAAACTTAGAAGTGTGATTAACAAATAAAGTATCAAAGTAGGGTAACAACTATGCAGACTAGAATAAAGACTAGCATAAGACCTAAAGTGAATGAGATTCTTTTAAAAAAGCAATGCTTTTAGTGGAAGTAACAGAGCTGCTCAACATGTGTACAGAACTTAATGCATCACATACATTCTAAATCACATTTCAATTCAAATGAACAATGAAAGACAGCAATCAACATTAACTCCCTCATATAGACAGAATGAAACCAAAGTGTGCATGAATTTAAGCTCACTTCAGAAATATGCAGTGAACTAAGGTGAAAAAAATAGTAAAGTACCATTCAAAAGATCCTATTCTACTTGAAGCTGAAGCCCTTCGTCCTTGTCAAACCAAGTATTTTCATTTACCTGTCACTGCTAGTGCCTAATCACGCATTTTCTTTTCTTGTCTACTAATGATTAGTAAACTCAGTGGCCTAAATGCTTATTTGAATTTTATATTGTACGTTCTGGGTTTAAAACCAAGTGTTGTGTGAACTATTTTTCTCTATATTTCCAGCTTAGCATCAGAACATTATTTCATTAAAGGCTTTAGCTGTTGAATCTGTCACAATAATCTAGTATTGAAAATATATATGAAAAATGGAAAAGGAAAGATAGGAAATGTCACAGTTTCTTGAACATGCAGAATTTTCCTGTGGAGTATTGATCCACAGGATCCACATTTTATATGATGCTTTTTATCATAAGTGTTACATTGCTTAATACTGTTGACCTCAGAATTGAAACAGTCCTATGCAAATTACCAGCAGGCCTCCAGAAACATGTGGTAAAACTTCTTGTTCAACAGATATGATATGTGTGTACAACTAGAAGCTGCAGTCCTTGATCTGTTTGCAAACCTTTTCTTGCTGTTGGATTCTACTATTTGGTCATTTTCATCCTCCATACACAAAATCTCTACCACCTGCTGAAAGCACAGCAGAATCTGAACTCACGCATGAAATACAGACAACTTCATCAACCTGACTATCTGCTAAAGTTGATCTAGAAGGATCTTTATAGCCTGAGAAATTAAATACAGGTTCTTCAGACTAAGCAGCCTGGCTAAGTTGTTCTCTAGTGAATCAAGTGTGTTCTATGTTGGCCCTTTATGTCTAGAGCTCAGTCAGCTGGCAAATTCCAAACTTTATCAGGACTTGAATTTTATTAGTCATATCTATTGAGTTTCTGTCTACAAAATTACTCTAAAAGAAAATGCTTTACACTAGCTTAATAGGGTAAGCAAATAAATAATGAGATTGTTCATAGTCTCATTATTTTATAAGATACAAAAAAACCTAAGTGTTTTTTATTATGAAACTGAGGAAAGGAGCATTTGTGAAAACTTTCTAAAATTCGATTTAAACAATATGTGTGTTTGAAGTGGGTTTCTAGCAAGAAGAGAAGGGTGAACCTGAAAGCAAGACTGTCAGGTATGTCCTCATATATCCATCCCCAGTTCTTATGCTGGTTTTGGTACAGCTGTTGTCCAGTTATGCACTGTTTTGTAGCTTCTGTCACTGATAACCCTTCTGCCTGGAAAAAAAGAAAAATGATGAATGCTGATCATAGTTGCAATGTTATGCTATAAAACAGGACCTTCATGTTAGGGACCTTAACCAAAATGAAAAATGGTTTTTAAACTGTAACCCTAATAACTATGGTAATTTTTTTCCCCCATGTTCTTTAAGTCATCACAGAATTGTGCTCTTTTGTTTCAAGGGACTCAATAATTTTTGGTCGTGTGTGAAAATATATTATGTAGTTGGAAACACCTCTTTAGGTTCTAAGTACATACAAAATAGACAAGATTGTGAAAATCATGTACCAGAAATCAATTTCTGATAGAATATAAGCCATATAATTTTTATACTTATCTTTTAATTTTGCAGAATGCCTTTGTTAATTGAGAAAATAATTAATCTTGAACCATCCCAGAACAGTTCATGTAAGTTTACAATAACCATCTACTTGAGACTGAATGTTGATCAAGGCCAGCACAGTTAACCAGGGAATTTTCCACATGTAACAGTACATAAAGGTATAATGTTGCTGATAATGTTTACTTTTGTTTGTTTCTTTTTGTCTTTTGCCCCTCCAGTTCTTATGACCTAGGCTAGGTTCCAGACTCCTAAATTAAGATGCTTACAGAGTTAAGGCCATTCAGTGATCAGAGTATATAAACTCCCACCACAGGCATTGGAGCTTTAAGAGATTCTCATTTTGCCGTGAAGGAGATACCTACACTAAGGCAGTTAGGGGCTTACGTAAGATGTATAAGCAGAGGCAGAGGGAAGTAAGATTGTTCTGCCTGGAGAGAGAAAACTAATAGGCATTTTAGGTTTCCTTTTCAGCTACGTATCTAGGGGAAGAAGGGGTGTTATAGGAAAGATCAAACCAGAACCAGCACCTAAGAGGTGCTTAACAGTAAGACAATTATGTCTAGAAGAAAGGGCAGAAGGGATCACAAAGAGAGCAGAAAAGGCTGCCCAGGGAGGTTAGGTATTCTGCCTTCTTGGAGATATTCAGACTTTTATTGGACAAGGCCCTGAACAGCATTATACTAGTTTGCAGTTAACCCTTGTTTGAGCAAAGTTGTGGACTAGATTACTTCAAGAAATCATTTCCTATGTCAACTATAACATTGGATTTTCTTGTTGAACAAAACCAACTTACATTTAAAAAAATGTGGAAAACGTCTGTTACTAACATCTTCAAGTTACTATAACTGCATTGTGCAATAGAATCAAGTATATTGTGGAACACCTGTTCTCAGAATTAGCTGACAGGACAGTGAAATCTTGTTATTGACAGGTAATGTAGATACATTTGACAACTTACATTTACCCTAAAGTTATTGCAATATTTACTTGACTTACTGCCATGCTCTTTCTGCCAAATTCAACTAGGAACTATACAATACTATTTTAGTATGAACAAATGGACTATAGCTTATTTTCTACAAGCAGCTTTATTAACAAAGATAAGAATACAGGTTAATATAAAATACAGTTTTACCTTCAAAATTCACTTGGTTATAATTTCTACTACAAATAGCTCTTTTTCATCTATTGTGCAGCTTAAAACTCTTGAGATTGTATCTGCCAGTTTGGATGATCAGGAACTCTTCCTGATCCACACTTCCAAATACCTCCAAAAAAGCAGACATGTAGTTTCTAATATGCTTTCTGAAATATTGCATAATAAAAAGTATTCCCAATTTCAATGTAATGATTTTTAATGACTGAACATTCATGAGAATAAGTTCATCAATTACGCAATAAAATGTGGTTAATGTTAAATGTGCAATATTTTTAACCTTTTCAGTAGGGAATATACATTTTAAAATACTTTGTTTATTAAGCATCATACTAGATAATTAACCAATTACCAACCACATTTAATCCCAGGGATATTTGTTTTCATTTAAAATAAAAGATTTGAAGAAGTTGATTTGCAATGACAAGTGCAGCTCAGCATTTTAGTGTGGAAGACTATAAAGGAAGAGTTATTTATTTGAAATCGGGTTTGGTTTTGTGATTAATAATTAATAGAAGAAGATGGTATCAACTTTAATCTTCAAAATCCTCCAGGGGAGAATATGAATGAAAATCATCATTATGATGCAGAAAAGTGCTCATAATGTTGTTGAAAAAAATTCATTATACTCTTTTTGTGTAAGGACAGATTTCCCAATAAAGCTGCATATATCACTAAATTTAAAAAATAATTATGCAAACATATTAAAAAAAGATGTATATTTTTGTTAAACATTTAGTTCCTAGTGAGATTTCAATCTACTTTTCTCCAAGCTGTTTGCATTTTCCTATTATCGTAATATATTATACACTTTTGTTATTTATGTTCCTTTTTCTGAAGCGGGATTTTTGTTTTCTTATTAGAGTTTGAATGGAATTTCAGAATTTTGTAGCAAAACCAGTTCTAGGTAGTAGGAATCAGCTTTGGTTCTCTTATGTTTGACATTCATTAATGATAAAGAAAGTCAAATGGCCCAATCTAAACATAAACCGTGACCAATTATTCAGGTGTTTGGGGGGCACAGGGGTCCAACTTTGATTTAAAAAAAAAAAACCAAACAAAACCCACTTACTTGAAGTTAATGGAAGTTCAGAAGTTTCATGATAAGAAAACTAATAAATAAACTAGTTTTCTTATACTGTGGAGTTTTCTATATTAGATTACTTCCATTTTCTTCCATATCTTTTATATTGAATTGTTTTCAGTATTATTGAGGTGTGATTCTATGCTGATATGTATATTTATTTAATAAATATATATATTTTATAATAGAGGTTAAACATGTTTTGGTAATAAACATCTGTTTTTCCTTCTGATTGGTTCTTATTGCCCAGCTTCTTCCTCACATGACAGTGAGCACCACCATCTCATGGTCTCTGCAGCCAAGACTGCCCCCAACCTTCATGATCCCAACCAGACCTTCTTTGTTTGTTAGTACAAGGGCCAGCAGCATGCCTCTCCTTGTTGGCTCCTCCACCACCTGTGTCAAAAAGTTACCATCAATGCACTACAGGAACCTCCTGGACTGTGTGTGCCTAGCTGTGTGGACTTTCCAGCAAATATCAGAGTGATTGAAGCCTACCCCTTTATTCTTATCTGTAAGCCTTAAATATGCTCTTCATCACTCGCTAGGTAAAGCTCAATACCATTCCAGATGCTCTTTCACATGAGGAGCAACTCCACCACTTTGCCTTGCTGGTCTATCTTTCCTAAATGTAGATAGCTGTTCGTGACAGCATTCCAGTCATGTGAGCTATCCCACCATGCTTCCATAATTGTAATGAGATCATGGCCCTGTGACTGCACCCAGATCTTTAGTTCTTCCTGTTTATTCCCAAGCTACACGTGTTGGTATACAGGCATTTCAG
>VZZY01016864.1:342-11944 GCA_013400335.1 Eurystomus gularis
TTACATGAAAATATGCCACAAATGCGTGAGGTGAAACCGTGACTGTTTGTCTAAGCGTAAGGCTTAGCATATCTTTGAAGAGTGTGAGTATAATTTAGGAAATGTCATGAAATCCAGAATAAAATCAATTAAATTTTCAATATTTCCTTATAAAGATGGTATAATAAAATTTCTTTCTTATTCTAACTGTATTATTGTTCTTAATAGAATACAGAAAATATGCTAAACCCCAGTAGTTCTCCATCATAGTAATATCAGCCATTCATACTCCCTCTATTGTCTCTTCACATGTACCCACAAAGTCAAATAAAAGCAGGATACACTGCAGGTAGACAGAAACATGTTGCTTTAGTGTAGTTAATACTTTAATTAGCAGCAGGGGAAAATGGGGTAGGACATACTTTACCATGGGTTGTATGAGCCTCCTACAGACCTCAGATGTGTTCACTGCTGACCCATTCCAAAATCCACGTCATCCCATTCTTACTGCTGTTGACTACCTAGGTACAGTTAGTTTGAGTTTGCCTGCTATGCTCATAGCCTTTTTTGGTGCTCTAGTAAAATTCAACTCCACTTCTTTTATAAAATATTGAATTATAATGCATGTATGCACTGCACATACCATATTTATATATTGACATATATTTACTTAGCTTTGTCTAAATATCAGGCAGAAAAATGTCAGTGTAAAATTCTCCAAAGGTGAGGCATAGCTCTATAAATTAAATCTTAACTGTAAATAAAAAAATAATAAAATTGATATTTTATACCATCGTTACTACTGAATGCTTTTCCTTTAAGCCATTCAGACTTCCTGTGTACATTCTCTCGTAACTGAAAATAGTCAGAAGTGAACATACTGAATATTATCATTACTCCAGAAGTTCAGTATGGAAAACAAATTTGTATTGTGTATAAACATTTGAAGTAGATGCCACCTGTGTTTGTAATGAGCTGTATCATTGTAACCTCACTTATCCCCAGGAGGAGCCTGGTTAGATAGAGCCTAATTACAAAGATTGTAATGATAGTAAGGAAAAGACAAATAACCTAAAAAAAAAAATCAGGTAGAAGGATCAACTTAATAGATTAAAGTATCAAAATGTCCTTCAACGGCTAGCTGAAGACTGATCTGATGTGACATTCCTGAAGAATAAAACTTCTAAGCCAGGTGGCCTCGAGCAGAAATGACAAGAAAATGACAAGGAAAAAGTAAACAATGTTTTTTAATTCATCAAGGGATAGCTGAGGCTGTAGAGTGGACAATTTCATTGTGGAGAACTTTTTCTGTTCTTTAACATTCAGCTTCAAGGACTCTAAAATCTTGAAATATAGGATTATAAAGACAGGTGTTCAACAAAAAATGTAGGATCCCTTAATCATGTTTCCAGTGGGGATCGGCATGAAAGATGAACTTGGATGAAAGTTAGAAAAAGTGTCTTTTCTTTCTTGCATGAAGGCTGTAACAGAATTTAATTTTTGAACACCATGGATTATGTTTTTAAATTCCTCCAGGAAGACAATACTGCAGCAGTGGAAAAAAATTTAGTGAAATTGTTTTGGCGGGTGGTTTTGTTTTGTGTGTTTGTTTTTCTGGTATCACTGGGCTTTTGTTAAGGGTGAAATCTTGGTACACTTTGAGAGCTGAAAATATTGTCAAGTTAATAAACCTATCATGCAGACAGAAAAACAAGCAATATTGCACAAAGGCAAAGATATCTGCAGACAGATTCATTAGGCCAGGTAATGACCTAGGCCTGGTAGAACTTACTGCTGAATTAAAAACAACGAGAGCCCCCTACAAAACCCATCCACTTGCTTAAGTGCACAAATACAGATTTAATAGCCTTCTTTTAACTATCTAGTTTAAAAACAAGTCAGTGATCTTACACTCTAATAAAACACAATCATATTTTATTAAAAATTCAAAATTCTAAGTAATTTTTTCTTTCTTTAAGCAAGATTTCACCTGCTTGAGAACAATATTACTATTCTAACAGAATCTTATTAATGGTAGAAATATTACACCAGAATTAGTTCAAGTGCCCCTTTAAAGGTGAAGATAATTCCTTCAAAGCTTTTTCTTCTTCATTTTCCTTGCATGTATCCAGTTTCATCCCCTTCCCTCATGGATCTTGATGCTCAAGTACCATGAAGGGCTTTGTGAGGCTAGGGATCCAGCATCACCAGTTCTCTTTCATGCAGACTGAATTCTACCCTTGCATGGAGGTTCACTAGCCCTTGTTTTGAAGACTAAAGAGGAGAATATTTGGTGCTTAGACTGTGTCTTTTCCTTGCATAGTAAAAAAATTTCATTCATAAGTAGTTCCATTGTCAGTGGGAGAACTCACTTTAGCAAAGAAAACAGGATTTGGCCCTTTTATTTCTGTGAAGTCTTATTTCTTAAGAAGTGCTTAAAATTCCCTTCATTTCTCTCCTATCTGCAATAGAGAAAAACTTGATTCAATTGGCTGTTTATGCTCTTTGTAGTAGCTTCATTTATTTGTTTATTTTAAACCAATGAGTTAGGCAAAAATAACTTTGGTAAAATGGTTGCCTTTCTGTGTTTCTTAGCACTACTTTTTTGGGGGGGGTAGGGTTGTCATATGAAAGTTAGATAAAAGAACATTCTTCTTGAGCAAAGCAAGTGACAGCAGCCAGCCTCAGGTCAGTCCTGCCTCTTGAGAGACAGAGTTCACTATATACTTTTAGAAAGCACTTCTGTCCATGTCTTGCAGAGCTGGGAATTCAGCGTTCTCCTAAGCTCTCTGAAAACAGCTATTGCGTTGTGACAGCTCTGTCCTTCGTATTTGTGGGGGTTTTTTAACGTGAATGATGAGGCCACATTATATTTTAGCTCATAGTATCTAAAAGGTATGATATTTCATCCTGGTGCTTAACACACATCCTTGACAGTATTGAGTATACCAGCTTACATCTTCTGCAAGGATGTCTCCTGAATTTCCTGACTATGCACTGCCACCGTCTTCCTTCCTCATGATGCCCCACTGGTGAGAACATTGCTTGGAGTTGTGGCATGCATTCATCTTCTCCAAAGTACTTTGCCCAGGACTACAGGGGAACATTTCCCTGCAGAGGATCTATAGTCCTGGATGGAAAAACACGCGCCTACATGTTTTTCGGAAGAATTTCTGTCTTTGTCACAACTATCCTCTCAATAATTTTAAATAATAACGTTTTATATAGGGTACTGGTGAGTTTGACATTACACTGATGACATCATGTAAGGCAAATGGAAATACATGAAGTTTTACTGTTAAAACGCAGAGTGAAGATGCCTGTGGTACAATTGTAGAGGTGGTATAGGGACTCTGAGAAGTTGGCTCCATATATCACTGGATTGCACTAGGTGAGAAATACCTGTAACACTAATCTCTAAGAAATTACACTTCCAGAGATGGATGAATACTGCTAGAAATTAGAACAGGAGGAATTTATTAAATAATTCACTTCTGAATAAAGTTGTAAGTTAACAAAACTACTAAAAAAAATCATAGGCACTGAACATTTCACATAGATATTTAGAAGTATCTTATCTTTCTTGTTATTTAAATTTTTAGGAAAAATTGGAAATAACTCAGTTACTGAAATACGATAGGACTGACGCAAGAGGAGAACCAGGAAGCATGTTTGTAAAACACATTTCAAAATATTTATAAACTGATTTTTAGATAACATTGATTTTTAGAGACAAAAGTTGTCTAAAAAGAAAATACAAAATACTGTGTGACTAATTGACATATATCTTAAATTGGAATGCCTATATTTTGAGAATAAGCTTTTCAAGAATAATGGAGCAAAAATAATTTCAACTACAATCAGAAATAATTTTTTTGAAATGGTTGTTTATGGAAAATTTTGAGGTATACTCACATATTTCTGAAGAAAATAAATTGCTGACAAAATTCCTGTGCTTATTCCAGCCTTGAGGACTTTTTAGAAAGATCTGGCAAGATTATTTCTCTGGACATCTTTGGAATTTACTGGTATGAAAAAGTGGGGGAGGTGACTTTCTGTTAATTGAGTCATTCCAATGATGACAAAACTCAAAAGTATATTCATTAAAAAATACTCAACTGACAAGAGATTTAATGCTCAGTGGGGACAAATGGTTTAATGTATTTAAAGAATTTTAGAGACTGATCTTGAGAAGGCTTTCCATTGTCATCAGCGTTACTGAAGCGAATTGTAGCACATATTTTTACGTTTAAAGATCTGCATGCCAGTATAGTGGAATTATTGAAGTTCTTTAAATTAATCTAGAGTTTACATATGTAGCAGGATTTAGACCTGGGACTATGTTTTAGTTTGAAAATCACTGTGTGTGCGTATTATTATGAATGACCAGAAGCCTGTGATATTTGACCGTACACTGCATCTGAGCTCAGTACGGTGCATATCTAAAATAACATATGGTAAATGTAAGTCTCCCGTGGTTATCCCTATGTCAGTGTGATCAAACATACCTCCAATATATTTATTATAAGCTTACGTTGGTACCTTGAGTTCATTTGAATCTCATTGTAAAAAACAAAATAAATGAATAGATGAAAGATCTGATGAACTGATAGACAAATGTATTGAATAACTTTTGAAAATGGAATATTCAGAAATTTATAATCTTCATCTTTGTTAACTTGAGTGTAAATTCTTAGTGGCATTAGTAAATAATACTTTATTTCTGTACTTTCTGTAGTGGCATTAAGGTTTTTTTTTAATGTGAAATTCTGTTTCCTATGTCAGAAATTCAACAGAAGTTCAACACCTGTATTGGTATAAACAGGTAGAACTTTAAAGTCTAGAGACTAGGTTAATTTTTATGCCCTTGCACACCACAGCATTGCCAGTTACCTACCTTGAATTTTGAGTTAAGAATCTCTTGAGATCTCAAAGCTATTTCAGTAAAACAGGAGATTTTTTGCTTGGCTTCCATACCTAGGCAGGTCTGCTCAGAGCAGTGGCTGGTTATGCTGAAAAGGGTTCTTTGAACCTGGTGAACCCTTTGATAAACCCATCTGACTTTAGGGTTTCTAATCCACCACGGGCATGATTGGGTGACTCCCAGATTTATTGCACAATTTCTCAGACTCTCCATCTTTGATTTTCTCATTAAATTTTTATTAGAAATTTTTGTGTAAACAAAAACCACTTATGAATTAGGCATGGCCTAAATTCTTAGCTTCTTTTATGTTTATGCCACTCACAATTTTGACATACAGTGGGTACGTTCACAAGAGAATTTGGACGAAGAAACATTTTACTGCAGAAAGAGAAGGTTTTTTAACATTCATATATTTCTTGTCTTGCAAGTTCAGAATGCTTACCTTGTAATGGCATATCAAGTATAACTTAAAATAGACAATTAAATGGTCATTTAGGATTAGTTACCATGATTGTGCATACACAAATAGTAACTTTTGAAGTCTGTAATACATTTTACAACAATATCATGTATATTGTGTATTGCTCTTCTGCTCTTCTATGAAGGACAGAGTGGGGAAATAATTTCACACTGCATATAATGCATTGGATATGAAGCAAACTTGAAAATTATTTAGTTACAGATTTCTCTGACCAGGCTTGCAAAATGGCATATATTATGTTAATGGGCAAGAATTTGAAAATGAACTTGAATATTAAACACAGTAAGTTTGGGTTCTAACATGAATGCAGGCATGGTTGGTGTATAGCACAGAAAACAGATCCCTTTTTAACCATTTCAGGTCACTTACAGAGTAAGATATCGTCTATGTCAAAATACCTGTAGTTATAAGTGAAGTATCAGACGACAATCTGTATTGCTGTTAAAGTCTAGTCCCCTAACATATCAAATCCCGCAGCTCATCCTGTGTTCCTCCACATCAGTGCATGTCTAAATCGGTTGTGTTGTGCTCCATTGGCTAAAATAAGCTCAAGCACGGCAGACTTTACTGCTAGTAATCCTAGGAGATGAGCTGCTTCTGGCTTTGCAGCAGCCCCGCACATCCTTCAGGAAGCGGGCAGGAGTGGTGAGCACCGATCTCTGGAAATTGGCCACATGAGTCACATATGGTTCATTGGAGATTGCTCAGTTTGTGGTGGAGGCATCTATCACAGCTGTAATCACGACTCAGATGTGAAAGACTAACAAGCACATTACGTACTCTCACCTTCAGTGTGTCAGATGTGTCACCGGCTTTTGGCCAGTTTTTAAGCAGTTTCTGAACTGTATAACAGGAGTAGAAACATGCTTAGCCATTCCATTTGGCTTCAGCCAAAAGCCATTAGAATTACATTAAATAAACAGGACTCCAGTCTTCAAGGGCCAACTGGTTGCCCTGATTATGCCCACTGCACATTGCACAGGGAGGGCACTATAGTCCCCATTCTTGGAGGTACTCAAAACTGGACTGGATGGGGTCCTTAGCAACCCCACGTGTCTTTGAAGTTGCCCTTGGTTTAAACAGGGGATTAGACCAAATCACAGAATCACAGGATGGTAGGAACTTGGAAGGGACTTTTGATAGATCATCTCGTCCAACCCCTCTGCTAAAGCAGGTTCACCCAGAGCAGAGTGCACAGGATCGTGTCTCGGTGGATTTGGAATCTCTCCAGAGAAGTAGACTCCACAGCCTCTCTGGGCAGCCTGGGCCAGTCTCTGCCACCCTCACACCAAAGAAGTTTCTCCTCCTGTTCAGATGGAACCTCCTGGCTTCCAGTTTGTGCCCGTTGCCCCTTGTCCTGTCACTGGGCACCACTGACAAATGTCTGGCCCCATCCTCTTGACCCCTGTGGGCCCATTAGGTAATGATGAGCATTGATCAAATCCCCTCTCAGTCTTCTCTCCTCCAGGCTAAATGGCACCAGGGCTCTCAGCTTTTCCTAGGCACAGAGATGCTCCAAGTCCTTTCATTACCTTTGTAGCCCTCACTGGACTCTCCCCAGTAGTTCCTTGTCTTTCTTGACCTGGGGAGCCCAGAACTGGACACAAGACTCCATAGGTGGCCTCCCTAGGGCAGAGTAGAGGGGCAGAAGAACCTCCCTTGACCTCCTAGCCACACTCATCTTAATGCACCCAATAAGAACATTGGTTTTCTTGACCACAGGGGCAAATTGTTGGCTCATTGTTAACACCATGGTTTGCCTCTTGCCAACACCAGGCTCCTACTTGACTCTCCACTTGAGTTTGATTCTGCTTAGGAGTGATGAGGAGGACAGGTGAGAAAGGAGAAATAAGTCCTGTGACAGACAGTGACAGGGTGCTTTTGCACCTGTGTTTCCCAGCTGATAGAAGATATGTTCATGTATTTCTGAACTTTCTCACTGAAATTTGTTTTTGTGGCCATATTAGCTCCTTACATCTGTGTGGGGATTTTGCTTTCCTGCACAACAGAGTTGGTGGCCTTCAGAGTAGGCATTGTGGCATATCAAAAAGTATGCAGAAATTAATATTTATTAATATACTTATCAACTCACTAACTGCAGTTTCAACTGGAATGAATAAAGTTTTAGGAAGGGCAGGCTGGATGGTTCAGCTGTTAAAGTGCGCAAAACATGCTGGTTTCTGTAATGCTACTAAAAACTCCAGCACAGCTAAAAATCTGGTAAAACAAGGTATCTGACATGGCTTCAGAAATATTTATTAACAGTTACTCCAGCTCTGAGACTTTTGCATTTGCTTTGGTGAGGCATCAAAGCTATTCTTGCAACTGGTTGTCAAAGGCAGGAACTAAACTGGCTCTTGACAAGCTTGGGCTGGCCAAAACTGTTAATTTTGGCCCAGGTCCTAACTAGGCATATGGAAGAAGAGACAACATGTAATGAATGTAATGGGTTCAATTTTTCCTAAAATCAATGGTCAGCCTGGCTAAGGGTCTTCACAGGGTCTCGGAAGGAGTTAAATGATGAACACCACTGTTGGGAGAGGAAGAGCATTTCTGAAAGCTACTGCTGATAAGTAGTTAAAGCTGCTCGAAAACAGCTGCTGCTCTGAATGTGGAAGTGCACCTGCGAGTTGTCAGATGCACAGCTGATTTGCTGCTGAAATACCTGTGTTGGATTATAGCTACTTACAGATAAATTAGCAGAGCGATGCTGTATGCACTCCATCCCTTTACTTCTCTGTTTGGAATGACTTGTGGCTGGAGCCACGTCCTTCCCTAACAACCTGGAGAAATTGGCATGAACACTCATTTAAAAGATGGTTGGTTATTTCTTAAGAGGATTCATGTAAGTTATGAGTTTTATGAAAGGAGATGTTAATTCCTGGTTGTGTTTTATCTTAAACCTAAAAAAAGAAAAAAAAAAGCCTAAATGATAAAAAATCAGAAAAAAAAATACATACATGCTTTGATTGGTCTGTTACTCAGCCACCAATATGCATTTAACTGAAATGTCACATTTCCCATTCAGACAAAACATCAGCTATCCTGAAGAGCTGTCTCTGCAGCTTCAACATGCAGGAGGCTAATAGTTAACAGTAAACATTCTTTTTTCTTTTTTTTTCTCCTAGAGCATATTTCCACCGAAAGAGCGAAGCATTACAGTAGACCGGATGTTTTAGGTCATTTATTTTGTTTTTGCTTTGGGTCATTTTACAGAAGCACTTCTGCTCTCTAGCGTTAAAATGAGAGCCACTCTACTCCCCAGATATTACCCAGCAGCACTTGGGGGCTCTTAATGATTAATACCATCACAGTCCAGCCACAAACCTTTCTGGCGCAGATAATGCCAGGCAGCAAGCACGCTTGACACTTTTAATGTATAATTAAGTAGAAAAAGTCAGCACTCAGTATGCAAATTTTTCAAAATGATAAATGATGCCATACAGCAGTAGGGATTGATTTGGTGTAAATGAAACTAATTAAGGAAATGTCAAACATAATTAATAAAACAGGTTTAAGCTGCAAAACATTGTCAATTGAATGAATGAGGAGGCATTGGCTCCCATTGTTTCTGCTTTATTTAGGGCTTGTGTTTAGCTTGTACTCTGTTCCTAAATGCACTTTCTCTACCTCACACCCTCCACTACCAATTCCCAGAGAGGGGGAAAATAAATTTGCTTGTCTCTCCACTGACTGCAGAAATTAATTGCAGAAATCTTGTCCCATCCAAGTGTTACATTCACTCACAGGACATTAACATAACTAATTTGAAAGAGCCCAAATGACTGCATAATAGAGCACTGTCAGTATGCCTGACAGTCTTTGGTCATACCAAATTAGCTTGGTTTTCTAATTGAAATTTTTTTCCTTGGACTCTCTTTATAATTTTTTTTTTTTCCTCAGCTATTCATTTTTGATAAGAACAAAGGTTTTATAATTTACAAAAGAGTGCTTGACCTATAATTACTAGGAGGAAATTAGGGGAGGTAGAAAAGTCAGATTTAGTCCTGGTAATGATGCTGGAGACCTTGCTCCCTCTGGGGAGCCTGAAGAATAATGGAATCTTCTATTTTTACGGGCGACCTGTGCACTGGTGCTGACTCTAACTGTGAATCCACTTTACCTTGCAGATCACTTGCTTAACACTAAAAGTGCCAACAGAATCACAGGCCATTATTCCAAATGTCATTCTGTGCCAGTGCCATTTCCAAATGCCCTTCCCTTCAAATGAATGAATCAAAGAACATCTGCCAGTCCTCTTATCTTGTCCTTGTAAATCTCCTGTTTTAAGAGTTTCACAAAATGAAAGTGGTACTTAATTTAGGTAAATGGGGTCACCGGTAAGATTTTTATTTTAAAAAAGCAGTGCTGGGATGCTTCTTTAAAAAAAAAAAAAGAGAAAGAAAAGAAAAAAAAAGAAGAAAAAAGAAAAGTTTTTCATGTAACCTGACTTTTCACACACATTTGGTTTTAGAGCAGAGGGTCTTTTCCACCAGGCAAGTTGTCCTTCCTGATAGCTTACTATCTCCTTTTGCATATCAGACTATGAGTTTGCAGCAGACCACTTGAAAAAATTAGGTAGCAGAATATCTTCCTGATATCACCTCCCTAAGTCCAAGTTTCCAACCTCTATACAGGTTTCAAGTTAGAGGTATGTGTGTATGTATTGGTGTGTACACATATTTGTGTATCTAAATACACGTGTATATGTGTGCATATACATAATATAAATGTAAAAAACAGAGTTTTGAATCCATTTTATAATTGTACACATACATTATGTATCTGTATATGTGAATTTTTGTATAAATAAATACATATTGTATGTGTTCTTCTAAGGGATGTTACACTTCTGATATAATCCAGGAGTTTTGGAGTTGGTCTTTCTATATTTTTCCTACAGATCAGAAGGGTCAGGGCAGAGTTTGTACTTGAAATATTTTTAAAAATCATAATCCTTGTTGCGTTACTTTTTGATGATTTTTTAAGAGATTGCTTAACATTGGCATGAGATTTTCCATTTCAACAGTAATTTGTATGCTGCTAAGATTGCTAACATAATTTAATTATTAGAACTGCTAGAAAGAACGGTGCAGAAAACACCCATATTTAGTTCCTCTAGATGAGGAAAGATAAATTATATGGAAATAATATTAGCTGCAAAAATTTTTTAAATTCTCCGTTAGAGAAAACAGTTGCAATAATTTATTAAATCAGTAACAGCGTTTTTAAAGATATATACTTTCACTTGTGGACAAAATTATGCCATTAGGTTTACAGTGTCAATCAGCTCTGAAATACCTCTGTGTATAAGCCTTGTGGTAGAGGTGAAACTTTGCAAGCACAGAAGGCTTTTGGGAGCCACCACATCCTGGTGTCACATTTCCCCTGCAGAAGAAGCTGCAGAGAGCCTGCCCAGTGGGGTTGCCCATGACAAGTAGATGCCATGGGCTGAGCAGAAGTTCTCAGCTGGTTGGGCATGTTCCCCTGTGCTTCAGAAGACATCTTCCAGCTCTGCCTGGGGCATGCTGGCTGTGGTGCCTCGGAGGGTCAGCTGAGGGCTGCAGGGGCCCTCCGAGGTGGAGTGAGAGATGTCAAATACCTCCTGATTTATGAACTGAACAACAACCGAGGAATGAAGTCTCATTTTCCAGATCATGTAAAAGATACTCCTGGGACATCTATCTCCAGATTCCCTTGTTATATTTAAAGATCTAATTCCCTCATATTAATTATTTGCAATAAAATAAAGTATGTACTTTTTATTGAAAATACATGCTTGAAATGAAGAAAAACACTAACTTCATTTTAAGTCTTTAAACCTGTGAGTTCATTCAACCTTAAATCTCAGTTCCCATTTCCAGTATCTACATCAAAATCTGTGATACAGTTTCCCCAGCTGAGGTGAGGAAATATTATTCCATGAACAATAAAGTAAGGACAGAGGACAAAGACAGTCTGCATTTCATAGAATCATAGAATGGTTTGTGTTGGAAGGGAACTTATCATCTAGTTCCAACACTACTGCCATGGTAGGGACACCTCCTACTAGACCAGGTTGCTCAAATCCCCACCCAACCTTGTCTCAAACACATCTAGTGCTGGGGCATCCACAACCTCCCTGGGCAACCTGTGCCAGTGTCTCACGACCCTCAGAGTGAAAAACTTCTTCCCAAGTCCTATTCTAAATCTATACTCCTCCAGTTTGAAGCCATTAC
>VZZY01016868.1:0-76274 GCA_013400335.1 Eurystomus gularis
TGTTCCTGGATTCACAGTTGTTTCAAATAATTGCATTAAGCCATATATTTTTCACATTAGCCTACATTTGTATTTGGGATGGCCAGGTTGAAACAGTTCATTTTTCCCTTGCAAAGTGGATTTAGTTAATTATTGTTCTTAGCTCTTTCCTGGTTTGGTCCTGGCACAGTGCTTTCTCCCAAGAAAGTGGTTCACCTTGACAGGAAATCTGCCAGTCATAGTGCTCCTCATTAAGTTTTAATTCCTCTTTTAGATATTATGGACTCAGGTGTTCCTGACTTAGTTGAAAGAAGACTCTAAAATGTTCAGTTTGTTTTTTTTTTATATTTCACTGCAATAATTTCAGTGGGGGTGGGTATGTCTGGGTCGTAGAGGAAACCTCATGTGGCTGAGAATTTAACCGTGTAACTGTGCACAAAACAAATACTTTCTGAGTGCAAAAGCACTGCACGTTTTCACCTCACTTGTTCAGAGGAATATAAATGAATGGGTCCAACAGAATCTTTATTCTTTATTTTGAAATATCTACTAATGGAGCAATTGTCAGAAGGCTGAGTCATAATGTAAATATGTTTCTGACCAAAGGTCTGACTATTCCAGTAGACATCAGAATATCCAGAAAAGAAGATACAATATACATCCACTCCACTTATTCAAGCAGACTCCTGCAATTCTCTCAAGAGCACTATTGGAAAGAAACAAGCAGACCTGGGGAAATTGTTCGACTAAATGTTGAACTAACTTTACTACGAAAACAAAAGCTACTGCTTCTGTTATAGGAAGATTCTTTACAGAGAGAAAAACCAATTAAAGCAATATATATTATAGGTCATCTTTGACATCAAAAACTTGTCTAATTAATATTTATTTTCAGCATAAAGACTGTCTTCTAAGAAGATACTTAAGTTTATCCTTTACAATATACAGGAGAGGGTAAACAGTTACCAAAGGAGAGATGGAAAAATACAAGAGAATGATGGTACTAGTATAAAGGAGAACAAGGGCATTTGGATCATATAGTTTAATAAGAAGTAAACTAACACAGAGTTGCAAATTATATGTGAAATTATTAGTACAAAGTGAAATCACATAAGACATATGAAGGGAAGATTTAGCATTACTCATTTAAGTAGAGCATGTGTCAGGAATTGTACTGTTCCTTCCTCTGAAGAGTATGTATCATTCATAATTGGTACTCAAATTTAAAGGATCCCATATATTTTTCTAAACACACATTTTCTATATGGGTGAAAGGTCGGAAGTTTAATAAGTACATAACAAAAGAAGGGACAGTTAGGAAACAAAAGGAGCAGACAGTGAGAAACAAGATGTTAAATTATCAAAAAGAGGAAGACTGGGGTATTTAGCAGCTTCCCCTGCAAATACAGAAATCATCTGAAAAGAAGTTAAAAGACCTTACATAAAAGGCTTTTTCAGAGGAAACCTGTATTTGCAATTTGGTCAAATCCTGAAATTAACCTGTGCTTTCCTACGGATCTATATGTCTTCCTTCCACAATTTCAAAAGTTATTTAAAAAAAAATATATTCAGTATCTATTTTATTTGTGTGAATTGTTGTCAAAGACCCTGATCTGTTCTGACAGTCATGGTACCTTTATATGCAGCCTCTCAGCTGGAAAGGAGCTGAAGCAGAAGGAAGGATTTTTCTAGATGAGACTGCTAGGACACAAGTTTTTGGCTGTGCAAACAGGCTCTGACTCTCAAGTAGGTATGTGCATGTACTTGCACAGTGTTTCAAATATTTTTATCTTTGGATTGCCCCCGACTTGTAAACTTTCTGTGTGCCTGTGCACATTAATTCTTTTTCTCACTGTAAACTTCCTCACCTTTGGGGAAAAAATGGCTTGAGATTATGTTAGGAGAGTAAATACACTTAGCCTTAGGTCTAGGTCAAACATTGACTTAAAGAAACAATAACTGTGTCAGTAAATTATTTCTGGCACAATACCTGTCACCTGTTTCAAAAGAGTTGAAGGCAAACATGCCCATTCCTCAGCTTAAACAAATCTGGCCTCCCATGCTGCTGAGCTGGCAAGAGATGGCTACATTTATTTTCTCCTTTTTTTAAAATCAAGTTTTAAAGGTCCTTGTTGCCAGGATTCAACAACAGCCATTTTAAGCCCTGGGGTTTTTTGCTGCCAACTTCTGGTTTCTTCTTTGTTTTCTGAGGGGTAATTTGAGGGCCTTGCTCTACAGGAGATTGGACAGTGACTTCCTTGTACTCATGTCTCCCCTTTTGCTGGAGGGTCAATGTCTGGGAAGGACTTAAAACCTGAGGAATCAGTAGTGACTAGCTTTCAAACTACTCACTGCAGTTTGTGTAAACATTAGGAAATTAAAATCCTACCTTTTATTAATAATATTATATAGGAGAATAATAATATTGAATAGGTGTATCCCCACGTCTATTCTGGAGACCTCATCTTAAATACTTAGTTCAGGACTCACTGAATTCAGCAACTACTTCTACTGATACTTGTTTAAACCTTAACTACCATGTTATTATTAGCTGCTTCTCAGTTTACTTCTCACCTCACCAATTTCTGAATTTTTTTAGAGCAATCTTGTTATTTTCCAACCTAAATGCAGAAAACTAGATGGACAAGATGGGTCACAGACAACCTTGAAATTATGCTGTATTCTCCAAAGGAGGGATTAAATCCTGCAGTTTTATCATTTATGAGTGGCTGTTTACTTATACTGCCTCATAACTAGACTCTGGGATTCTTTAATGACTAAAAATCAAAGACCCTGTAGCAAGCATTTATGGAAACCTTAGTAAGTAAAAAAAGAGTCATATGTATCTTTAGCATTATGGTATAGGAGAATAATAATATCAAATAACCCAGGGTATACTGCAGTGTAAATGTATCAGCTGTGGGTCTGCATAAAAATAAGGCACATAAAACTTTATAGCCAATGCTTTTATAAAATTCTAAATTACCACATAAGTATAAAAAATTACTTTGCCTATGCCCTGTTAGCCAAGGAGGCCAGAGGTCTAATATTTTATCTTGTAAATTTATTTTAAGAAATAAAACAAACTGTCTTTGAAAAGTATGCTGATGCAAAAGTAATGATTCTATGCAAAACCCCTTGCATAAAATTAAATTAGACAAGAAATAAGGGAAATGATACAATACTATTTGAATTGTTTAATCAATATAGGCTGGGGTCATGCTGCATTAAGGGAAGACACTGTAGAGGCAGAACTATATTTTAATTTCTTTGAGAGAGGACTGAAGTTTATTTGATCCTCACACCTTAGCAGTACATGTGACACAGAGGAATGTTATCTTCCTCTGTCATTGTACTAGGAAATTAAAGCTGTCCCTCTTGAATGTAAATCTTGCCACTATGACCCAGGTATTCTTGAGTTTGGATTATTTGAAAATGCTATACCACTAGTCACCTCAGCAAATGAAATTTTCAAGGGCACTCACATATTCCCTATTCAATGTTTTAGCAGAAACAAGTCTGATCTTGTAAACAAGTTCTCCTCATCTGCTGATCCTTTACCCCTTCTCTGTACCTATTCCAGTCTCGATTCATCCTGTCTGAAGATGCACAATGGGCAATTTATGCAGCAGCCCACTTCAAAGCCTTATTCAGTAACCTAAAGATTTCAGAGTTTTATTTAGTAGCCTAAAGACTTCATTCTCTTCACTGGAAAGAGACTGCAGTTGCAGCCATACAGAACAGCTCAATTGCAGTGTGCAGCTGAATACTATATGTTGTACTTTTACATGCATCAAACTGATGACTTCAACACCATCTTCTCTACCTAAACTAATAATTTCCCATATTGTACCAAACCAGACATCTTGCTGAAAGCCAAAACCCAAGCTATTGATCTACTTTTACTTTTTCAAAACTATATGATGATTGAGGTATAGTAAACTTATGGAGCATTTTACTCTTATTTCCTCATATGCATTTTTTTCATTCCAAATGCAGATTGAGCTGAGCCTAACAGATGTATGGTTGTGGTTTCACATCTTGCCTCAAACCTTTTCTTCTCAAGATCTCTTCTAGAAGCTGAAAAGGCTAACCAAAATGTCTAGACAATGTTTGTGTGAATTTGTATCTCAATAGGCAAGATTACTTAAGATTCTTAAGACCTTAACCTATTATTTAGTTACATGGTTGGCATCACTGTGAGCATGAAAAATACAAACTAAAATTAGGCTAATGAAAGGACTGGTTTTTAGACCATGCAAATGCAATTTAACTCATTGCCGTCAGACATTATACAGGGAAGGAGTTTAGAAGGATTCACATGAATGAGTAGCCACTGGTATGGATGGAGTGAATGTTGACTGAACATCAAATAAAGACATAATGAAGGGGCTGTGGGCCCTTGTGCTTCAAGCCATAACAGTTAACCTCAGTGCTTGGGAGGTAGATACGGTTTCGACAGTATCTTTCCATCACCACCATTATTGTACTTTCTTCTGAACCAACAAGCAATGCCTAAAGGAGCAAAAGATGCTGCAGTAGATGGACCATAGGAGAGTTGTGATATTCGAAAAAAGAACCCCAGAAAATCAAAACTCATCATTTTAAACCTCTTAATCTATTCTATCATGTATTCTGCCTATTCTGTTTGTAAACCCCATTAAAGTGCATTAACGAACTATAATACTGAAGGCAGACAAGAAATCTAATTATCTTTTGTCACAAAGCACCATATGCTTCTTTTAACTTCAAATAATAGACTGAAGAACATTAGTGTTTTAAATGAATCTTTGATGAAGTTGAACAAGAAGGAAAAAAAAAAATGTTAACCAATACATTCCAGATGATACATTATTTTTTGCAAGATGGGTTTACCTTGTCACATACTTATTTTGCATCATAGCAAAGGGTAAATGAAAAATGGTGACACAGTCACTTTTATGTCAGATATCATTTTGCTTCCAGCTGTGGCCCTGAGGAAGTTTCTGTTCTTTTATTATTATTATTATTATTATTATTACTGTATTTTTGGCATGCTCATCTAGTTGCAAAAGCACCAGATGTCTCCACTGACTTTTTGAATGAACAAGCAAACTAGAAAATAATAATAATTTAAAACTCTTTCATGTATTGCAAATATAAAGGATGGTCCTGTTCTTTGGGATTTATTTTTCACTCCAAAATGTTATACTGCAAAAACCTAAAACCAAACAACACCCCAACCCACCAAAACAAAACAAATCCCCCAAAGTGATACCTTGTTGTGTTTGATGATAAGTGTAGATCCACTGAACTGAAGATTACTTATCCAAAAGGAGTGAAGCCAACGCATTCCCTCTCCATCCTGCTGGGTGTCTGTGTGCACCAAGGAAAGCGAGGCAGCATGGGTGCAGATGTGGGGACATCAGCCCACCTCAAGCCATGATCTTCACCTAGGACCACACACTGAATTTGTGCTGTTGACACCACGCAACGTATTTGTCCAGACGATACTTAAGAGATTGCCCCAAGGAGCCTGAAGAGATGTGCAGAGCTCACCCTTTCTTCACCCCTTTCTCCATTGGGATGGTGAGCTATGTGTCAAATGCGGTGTCCATGTTTCCAGAGGTTTCTGTAAGGAAGTGAAAGTAGTTTTCAAATGGCAACCCTTCTGGCAATAAGAAGAACAGTATGGAAAAATAGTTTAAAAAAAATATTTCTATTGCTCACATCTGAAATTTTCCTTTACCTCTTCCTTCCTTTTTCACAGGTTTTACATGAGCATTTCTGAGGCAAGCAATGTAGCTGTACAGTTCTTTCTGTCATTGGCAGCTACCACAATTTTTTTAAAAATGCATGCTTAGTCTTTCATTAATACATAAATAAACTTAAAAGATATACAAATGGCTGTTTACAATATTGAAGTTAGAACAAAAAAGAAATCGGTATTAAATACTTGGCAAGACTCATTTTGCTTTGTCTCCAGCAAGAAAGAAAACAGAAATCATTTGGCATACTTATGAGGGTAATGAAGACATACACATGGGCTATCACTAGCACTGCTTCATGAAGGCATTGCATCCTCCTCCAGGTAATTAATACAAGCCTGTAACTTTAGCAGTGTATTTGAAAGGAAAGTGAAATAGTTGTTTGGATATTTTTTGTGCCAGCCGTCTCTCCCTTTCCCAACCCTTTGCTCCGTTTAAGCTCATTTTATAACCCTTAGTTACCTGTGCTGAAATGACACTTCTATGTAGAAAGATGGAGAGTTGGTGGCAATTTCTGTCAGCTCAGAGTTGCTCAGTTTTTACTCATCTTCCTGTTTCCCACCAGAGTTAGAGGACATGTGTCTTGAAGGATCTGATTCTTTTGTATTTTAAATGCAATTTTCACTTTTATGTTACTGATGATTATGTGTCTTTGCCTTGATATACTACATAAACAATGTACCTTTATAGTAGAGATTTAAGGAGAAGAAAAAAAAGGCTTTCATACATGCACACACATTAGCTCTGGTTTTCTTTTAAAGGATTACTCACATTTGTTCCAAAAGAAGCCAGCAATACTTTTTCTCAGAACGGAAATTAATTATAACAGCAACTTCTGGTTTCCTTAAGTATATTTGTACTTTAATATTTGATATTGAGTTAAGATCTGAAAAGAGAAATAAAAGCTGTTAAATCTCTAACACATCACTTCAATTTCCACAGAAAGTCTGGGAAAGCAATTCCATCTATTCTATTCATTACATAAAGCAAAAAAGGATTATTTAAAATGTGTTCAGAGACCTAACTATGCAATATCCTGGTGGAATTCACATATAATGAAGATTTTTATACTAAATTCTGCTTTCAGATAAAGCCATGGTAATATCTTTGACTTCAGGACCAGTTTGACTGAAAGCAGATCTTGACCATGTCTTGCTCTGGCAGCTTTTTGGGCAATGCCTTCTTGCCTGCTCAAAAAACGGTTCATATGAGCCAGTCCTGCTCCAAATGGAGGTTCAGGGACAATCCATCATCTGCAATATACTCTCATTCTGAATGTTGAGTGAAAGAATTTGAAAACTAGATAAAGAAATGTAATATTGCTTAACTAAACAATTTTACTCAAAGCAATAATCCACAAATTAAAATGTTTTTAACAGGTTCTGAGAATTCCCTTTTTCAATTTCACCCACAGAAGGAGAGGTGTGGCTGGCTAATATAATTTCCAGACTGGAAAGAAATATTTTCCTAGCCTACTATTTCATTTGGATCCTGACAGTTTATTCAAGACCTTTTGCGTTTTCATCTTTCCACTTCAAGTATATTATTCCAGATAACAGCTACAGTATGTACCATTTTTATCTCCTCTTCTCAGTTGTTCTATGAAAGTACTTTTTGCATATACTGGTCTAAAGTGTTTCTTGCAGTGCTTTTCAGAGCACTGAGGGGCACACCAGCCAGTGTTGTCTGGAAGTGGATGCTTAAGACACTTTTGACCAGTATTTTTCCCGTTATCAACTACATTTTTGTATACTCACTTAAAATTAGTCCATCAATACCAGTTTTAATTTTATTCCTTTATGAAGTCTCTCTCCTGCGTCCTCTTTATGAGGATTCCTTTGCAGCTGGCCTTGCCTTTTTGGGCTATGTTCAATTTTTCTGGAATAAGGAACCTTATACTACTTCTGAAATGTGGAATACCATTAGAAGGAGGGATGGTGACTGCATCCTCACCAAAAACTGCTGAGTAAGAGACATAAATTTGATCCCACCTCTGGCTGAGGACATTTTTCAGCCCCATCCCAAGACTACCAGTCTAAAGTAAGTCTACTCATACATAGTGCAAAATTAACTCTCTTCTGAAAGTTCTGTTCCACATTTAGCCAGGGATGCTGTTCTTAAGTCAGCCTTCCTCAGTTCTTCAAAAGAATGCACACAGATACCTCTATTCATTCAATACTTTCAAGTGAGATGCACATGGGTGATAGCAACATCTAGAAAGTCCCAAGCGAGAAAACTGTGCTGCAGTGGGGACAACACATAGGTTACTTTACTCTTTTTATGTCTTCCACTTACTTCTTTTAAGGGTATGTTTCCTTAATCGTGTGGTTGAGGATCCTAATAGCTGAGGATGCCTCCTCATCATACAGCTTTGGATCCCAGATCCCAAATACTTCAGAGAAAGACTAAGATGCAAATAACAGAAACCTACTTCTTAAAAATTATTTTCCTTTTTTCTTTCAGTTGGACTGAGGTGATCATTGTAGGTCCCTTCCAACTGAAAATACTCTATTCTGTGATTTTTAATGGGCTCCATCTTAAGCATCGTTTGCACTAGTAGCTCCTCATCATGTCTTTGGGCAACAGCTTTTTTAAGTTTACCATTTTCACTGCAGAATGTTTCTCTGATCACCAGGAAAGAAGAGAGAAATGGAGTTTCCCCTGAGCCATCATAAATATTTCCTGCCAGGACCCCCATGATAAGATGGAGCTGGTGATTTAATTCTGCAGCTGCATCACAGAATGGCAAAAAGGAATCGCACGGTGTTATTGCTTATAGAGCTCATAAAAAGCCCTAGCAAGATCTCTGTCCCCACATGCCCACACTAAAGAATGGATATGCTAAAGCTTGGATATCATCCAAATCCTGGTTTCTGTCTCCAGTTTTCTGTTTTCAGCAGCCGAGCTTTTCAAATTTATACTAGAATAATGTGACCTCAGGAGATCTTTATTTAAACAAATAGAATTAGGTTGTATAGCTATGTTGCTAATGACTGTTCCTGAAACACATTTCACAGCAATGTGATGTTGTTATTACAGCTAAGTAGTTTTCATAAGGTTCCAGTTAAATATTTCTCCACTAACTCATCAAGACAAAGAGTTGACCTCAGCTTTCTTTCAGAGTCCATCAATATAGCTCCTCAGGAAGTAGAGGGGCCATTTAAAACAAAAATGATCCAAGAACTTCCACCTCCTCCTGTTCCATATTAGCTAAACACACTGAGCCTGCAGGGCTCCCCATCCCCAGTGGCTCAAAATAGCCATTTTTGTTCTATTTTTAAGGGTAAAGTTCTTCATAAAGGTGGGCTACCTGCTGGGCTTCTGATGGATTTAAGATCTTGATATTCAGATTATGGTGGAAATAGGAAAAGAGGAAGGAAAATACCTTCTAGTCTTGCTGTTGTGTTCAACAGAAGTCTAATCACAACAGGCATTTTTTCCAAATTAGCATTATTTGTGTTTAGTCTTCATTAGTACAGTTTAGATTAAACAGTCAGTTACAGTAAACTATACACAAACTGGGATGTGCTTTGTTTTAAATGCAATACCATAAAAATCTCTTAAGCTTCTCTACAAAGGGACCTAAGGGCTATATATTTCTAAAGAGCCATGAAAAGTATTAGAAAGGAAAAAATACACATGCTCTTGAAAGAAATTAATTTATATGAATAAGATGAAGCTATCAGCAGGAAGGAAAAAGGTTCTGCCAATAAGGGAGCATCACTACATTTTGTCAGCATGATGGAAATGTTTTGTAGCTGGGTATTTTATTCAGAACATATATATTGCAAAGCTCACCACCCCTGACATTGGGCTAGAGTCTGGGCTCAGTGCCTCCCATATTTAGAGGCACATGTGTCTTACTACTATGTGCTCTTCTCAGCATGGTCACCCTAGAAAAGCTAGGCTCATTTTCCTGCCCTTTCTGCAATGAGGTAGCTGAGGACGGTATACACGTTATTTGGCGCTTGATCTCTCTAGTCTTTGAAAGCTCTCGTGGACCCACAGAAGGGTTTGGGCTGCCAGGCAGAACTGGTGTCCCAGAGGTGGCCAACAGGGTCTCAGAAAGGTTTTTGAGTTACCTGAGATTTTTCTGCTGCCTGGAAAAGTTCTTCTATCCTGTGTCCTGCTGGCAATAGGGTTGCTGTTCTGTCAGTCTGTGAAGACGACCTGATATCCTGGATATCCTTGTCCATGCCTTCTACTTGCCCTCTATGCTTTTAAGCCTGAACTAATGTAAATCTACATTCTCCAAAACGTCAAGGCCCATTTCCTTCAATCTTCCTTTCACGAGCATTAACTCCTAAACAGTTTCGGATACATTTGGTCTCCTGACTGGCACACAGCTCTCTCTTCCAATTCCGGAAAAAATTAACAGTGTGAGCTGCTTTTCCCTTTATTCAAGGTCAGATTTTTGCACCAAGCCCTTGTAGTCTGGGGACTAGAAAAAATCATGAGACACCTCTGGACACAGTGCCTGGCTGCTAGTGGTCCAGGGACCTTGTCAAAGTCTGCTACAGCCTCATCAGCATATGGTAATGCATCAACAAGTAGAGCTGATGCAAAAGCAGTATGAGTCAACCCAGCAACAGAGAAGCAGGACACACCTGTGGGAATCTCCAGTTGCTCTCCACAATCTAAAGAAGTAACCACAGAAAAATAAACAAAATTTTTGCTCAAAAATGGAAAAAGATGCAATTGAAACCCCTCTGTGGAGAATTTTAAAGCAACTAAGAGACCATAAGTAGACATTATAAGCAGGCCACTGTGTACTGCCTGAGACCAAGTCCTTTCAGCATCTGCTACAACTAAGTGTACGTGTTGAAAAGTGAGTAAGCAACACTATGTTCTTCCCTTTGGAGGAAAACTCTGAAAGCACTTTTTCCTCTTTAATATACTAAGAGGTGTAAAAGATTTCATGCTACCTTCAGATGTCAGCATCAGAGTAGGATGTGATGACAGAGGAAATAAGGTATTGCTGGACAGTAAAATGCCTCTGGCCACAAGCAAGCCTGTCCTCACTAATTTTATCTCAACCCCATCTCCCTGATTTGTCACTGGCTCCAAATTTTTCAATCCCTTCTCTCCATAAAAATGTCTAGCTGTCT
The DNA here is from genome assembly GCA_013400335.1 of Eurystomus gularis. NCBI lineage: Eukaryota > Metazoa > Chordata > Aves > Coraciiformes > Coraciidae > Eurystomus > Eurystomus gularis. The sequence goes on from VZZY01016868.1 coordinate 10,835, forward strand.
CTTAAATTCATTTATGCCATTGCCTTTTATGACCTTACTTGATAACTTACTCATGTGTTTTCCATGATGAGTAAAAGCTTGAGTGAATTCCCTCATTGGTCTTAATTTCCTAATTTTGAGGTTTCATGGCTTTCTGCCATGCTTATTCAATTCCTCACCAATATAAGCATTCTATTTATGGCTGGCTTTTTTTTTCTCACTAGCTAAAAAGATTGTTGTTTTGGTTCATTTTTTAAATGGCAGTTCATTTACTGAAAGACCTGTGGGCAGCATTTTTCACATTTTTATGCCAGCTGTAAGTTTGGAAAAAGTTTTAAGAAACCTTACTTTTATGTTATACATACATATACTATACATATAGCAAGGACTCATTATCAGGGTTCAGTGTAGGTCAGATTAACACAGCCCTGAGCTGCTAGCTTTGGCAAGTTTATTCCCAATATACTCATCTTTTCTGGTTTTCTATGCATTGTGTATTTTAAACCATCCTTTACTATAACCATTAACAGCTGAGAACACAGCTTCTACAAGAACATTCCTCCAGCCTGTCTTGATAATTTTTGCAATCGTTAGAATATTAATAAGCTTTAAGAAACAGTAATAAGAATACTAAGTTCACATGTATACCTCTACTCTTCACATCTCAGCTTGGGTTACCTATAAAATTCTTTCATATGCATTTTCAATTTCAAGACTTCGTGCTCCAGTCCAGCTCAAAAGGCATTATTAGGACTTTCCTTATTTCATTTCTGTAGAGATTTCATTGTCCGTCATGGTTAATGTATCTTCCCTTAATTTTCACAGAGTCCAGCCAGGTAGGTCATGACCAGATTCTTCTATAATCTTTTTATATATTTAGGTGCTGTAATGAGATCATCATCCAGTCTGCTTTTTCTTTCACACTAAATATTCTACACTTTTTTTTCTCATCTATGGCATAAATTTAACCCCTTACTTTTACCGCGCTACTCTAGAAACTGAATAAAGTGTCAAAGCAGCAGGTGGTACTTCAATCATTGTACCTTTGAGTTAATAGATTATTTTAAAAATACAGTGGGTCAAGCTTCGCTACAGTTCCTACACCTTTCTTAAGCTGCAAGGTCTGTCTCCACAACACTGCTGAGTGTTACAGAAGGTGCCATTCAGGAGCACTAGTCAAAAAAAAAAAGTAGAAAAAAAAGAAAAAAATCAAAAGATGACTGCTAATCCCTACATGTTGGCTATTGTTGCTGGTTGTACTAGGACCTGACGGTTATCCTTACCAGCATCAACTCACCAGATAGAGGGAAGGATAAAGGCTCAAGGAATTCTCACTCCTTTATTGTAAAGGAACAAGACCACATGTGGATCACAGAACTTTGGTAGGAAATGGAGTAAATCTTCAGCAAAACTACCCAAGATATGGCCTGAAACATACATAATGTTTTCTTATAAGGGCGGGTTTTTTTGGTTTTATAGACTTATTAGTGAGAAAAAACTGTGAAACACTGAATGCATGGATTGTGCTGCAGCATTAAATAATAATAACAACTAGTTCTTCTAGTGTGGGCTAGAAATAAAATGACTATGTTCTTCATCTCAGTGTTTAGCAATATTATTTCTATGTCCCTGACTTACATGGAAAGCTTAAGTAGAGAACCCAGAGGAAATACTGTGTATATTTTTCAGTACTGTCTACAGTCTCATGGGGCTGGCATCGTTTGTACCAAGGAAGGAAAAAAAATAATTCAGGGGTGTGAAGGGAAGGGTGTGTACTGTAGTTAGATAAATAAGAATATTTTGATGTTAATTTTGGAGGTAGATGCAATAGGAATTAGACACATAAAAGAGTGTTGGAGCTGCTGCTCTGTGGCTAGGACAGGCAGCAGCTGCAACAAGGACAAGGTGATGCAAGCACAAGGAAGATAGTGGGCTAATGTCTCTATTGCTATTATTTGCTGCAAGGCTGGTACAATAGGCAGGCACTGTGTAGCACTTTAAAATATTTGTTCCTAGTTGTAATTTCATGTACAAGCTGCAGCTGCTTTGCTTGTCGGCTCTATGTCCTTCTTTGATGCTTTTATAAAAATGGGAAAGTTTTCAGCAGGAAAGGACCACATAATAGATAAAGCTCCATAAGCAATTTTTTCGATATCAGCAGACCAGAATTAGCCAAAGATGATAGCGATCAGGAAAAAAATGCTGTCATTGGCTTGATTTGCTCAAGTCCGGCTGACCGTATGAGCATAGAGCTACACGTTCTCACATCCTCCAAAGCATGCCTAAGATCTATTCTGGAAATGGCATCTAAATGCTATTTGTTAACAGTTTTACTATGCATATTTATTTTGTACTGGAAATGATATTGTGTAAACAACAAAAGGCACAATGTCATTATGGAGGTGCAAACAGCAGCTCTGTAGTTATAAGGAGGTTTATGTTTTCATTCAAAGCCATACAGCGTTTTTGCTCTGAAGACTTTTCTGCATGATGTGCTTGCTTAAACTAGCAGACAAAAGATTTGTTTCAGGAAATTTAAATCCAGATTAAATACATTTCTATGCTAGTTAATAATACATCATTTAAGTACCATCCTGTGCTGTGTTTCTAATACAGATCTGCAACCAAGAAAATAGTTTAGACAGAGATGGACTTTAAGCCTTATCTGTCTCCGCTTCAGGAGTCAAACCGGCAAGAGATGTAATTTAAGTAGCCCACCCTGGAGACGGCAGTGCTGGCCAGATTTCCTGAGATGATGTGTGTTTTGACTTTGCGTGCTTTACTTGAGCAAAACTTTGGCACAAACCTCAATGCCAGGATTTATATCAACAAGTATGGCAAGCCCTCAGGGCTCCATGCAGCTGCTTTTTGCAGCATGTGCAATAGCATTGGTCTATCAGCGAGTGCCATGGTTTTAGTAGCTCACAATACATAAAGAAAGATGTGATTTTTTTTTTTTTAAGGACATAGAAATCACACCCAGGAAAAGAAGATCTAAAATGGCTCTGAGAATAATGTGAGAATATGAAGAGACAGGAAAATGCTAGTATCTTACCCTAAGATGGGTCTGAAACACATTTTGAAGGAAGCAAAGGTAACCAAAGAAAGTTACGATGCAGTTTTATATATCTATTGCAGTTTTATATAGCTATTTATGTGGAAAAGCCAGCTGCTGGTCTATTTGTTACACATCAGAAAAACGTATGTGCCTTGTGCATGCACAGGCTCCCTCGGTAGTACAGCAGGAGCCATGCTGTCCTGCCTTGAGACAGAGGGGGTTGCCATCACCCAGCCTTGAGCACTGACTGCACAAACAAACAAGGAGGCTGTGTCAGTATCGGCCACATTTAGGAATTTTTTTGACAAAATGAATTGCCATCAGTGGAGAATAATTTATTATAGCTGAACATTTTTTAGTAGAAAACACTGGCTGAGCAAACCCTTCTGTCAGGAAATACTTTTTAGCTGCAAGTTTTGTTCTGGATGGAAAATGCCTCCCCTGAAGTAACCAGCAAACTGATACTCAGGACAGGCAACAGGGATGTGAGAGGAAAGGTCCCTTTTCCCATAAATACACTTGTAAGGCTCAAACAGAAGAGACTAAAAGCCCCCTTCCTGCACAATGGTCAATAGCCTCATGGTGAGAGCTTGCTCTTGGAAGATGGAGGAATGGCTGTGCAAGGACGTGAGTGTGTCCTATGCCACCAGAAGTCAGCTTTTCCCAGGAAGCAGGAATTAGCTGAAACTAAATGAAACAACTATCCACAATTACCTCAACCTTTGTGACAACTACGCAAAAACCAGTTTTCTAGTCTCACTAGAATTTTTTCTGTATTGGATATTTGTGGCTGCCGGGTACAGGTGAGCGGCTGAGATCTCATCCCCCATTACAAGAAGGCTGTGAGGCTGAGGGATTTTTTTGTAGGTTCAGTGAAAATTTTTATCAGGTTTCATTTCAGTTTTGATCTTCTAGTGTTTGCACTTCAATAAGAGATAACAAATATCAAAATAAAACTCATTTCCAGCCTTCAGAAAACACCTAAATGGGTTTAGAAAAGGTTGCAGTGGAACACTTCAACAACATGTGAGCCTTCCTCTCTCAAGAGTTTTACATCGTTATCTTTGTGGAAACAAACATTTTCCTGATTTCAGCAGGCCAGTGTTCCTCCTTGAGATACCTTTCAACGTTCTTGACTAATTCAGACTACTGCGCAGACCCCAGCTCCCAGAAACTCTCTTCAAAAAGAACCCTCCTAAAACAAAGGTACCATTTTCTATTCCAGTTTCTGGAACAGAAAGACCCATGGGAAAACTGTAATTGTTTGACCTTCAGTGGACTTTTGTAGCAAAGCTTCAAACACAACACTTTCTTCTTAGGTTCTCCAAACACCTACACTTTACTGTTGGGGGTCCAGAAGAAAACCAGAGACACTTCCTCAGTGTCCTCATCTGGCACTGCTGACGGGCACAGGCAAAAAGCTCCTTGTCATTGGAATCACACTCTCAAATCCATGAACCTTTTTTTGTGACTAGACCATGTGTCATTGAAGTTCCACAAACAGAAGGAGGGCAACATGTCTGTGAGCCAGCTGCTTCCTTATTTCACTCCCAGTGTACACCTAAGACCACCAAAGGGTAATAAAAATCCTGCTTTATTACCACCTCTCTATGTATGGATTAATGAATTCACTACAGCCTTTTAGCAAGACGCCAAGCACTCCCCTGCTCAAGTAATAGCCTATAATATCCCTGACATTCAGGAGGAAACAACAGAATACAATTAAAAATAGAATATGTAATATTCACTGAAATAAAACAGATTTCCAATCAATTAAAACAGACTCTTCTTTCAATAGCACAAGACAAATAATAAATTTACAAAACTAATCAGTTCTACACAAGCTGAGCTAATGAGTGTCATTTGGGTCACATCCTCAAATTGCAAATAAATGTTATCATTTATCAACCTAACACATTACTCAATAAGTCTTCTGCATCACTGTTCATACTTATCAGCTGTGTCATTTAATATTCCTTTCTGGTTTAGAAAACTATTTCCCCTGGTGCCTGACCCCTTGTAATGGAAAACTACTGAAAACAGACAGCAGCTAATTCAAGAATTGTATAATTTAGAGCTAAACAGAGCTGTGAACAGTATTGAAATGCTCTAATATTCATTTTTCAGTGCCTCTCCTCCCAAGTTGGAAATATTAGAAGCTGTTGAGATAAAAGTTTCATTTAAGGAAAGCCAGATTGTAGGAAATGCAGTAGGAGCTTTTATAGTATGTAAAATCATGCAAATGATTATGCTCTGTCGAGACAAGGAGATCTGTTTTCTCATTTATGCAACAGAGAATTGTGGACACTCCCGGTTACAGGCATGAACCCTCCCCATCTCAGCCAGCTGATGTGCTGCATACTACCTTGTCTGTAGATCAGTGATTTTGGTGATTTCAGCATTTTCCAGTCCCGGCCAAGATGCGGATGAGAAACACTACCCCTTCACTGACAACCCTTCTCCCACTGCTGACAACCAGAAAGGAAACAGGTCATGTTGCTCCAGGGATAATACCTGGTAGGTCCTTCCCTTCATCCCAGCCTGATTCCCCATCAGTTGCATCTTTTCAAGGCTTGCTGCAGGCTTCTCTGCGTAGCAAGGAGAGAGTCCTTTTGCTGACACATCCAATCCAGAACTGAATTATCTAGATTCATCTTCTTCATCACAGACACATAAAAGCATAGGCATACAGCCACTGGGACACATATAAGAAGAACGGCTTGTGACTGACCTTCTTCCAAAGTGTGTTTTTTTCTGTGTCTCAAGAGCATGTTTAGATTGACTGTCAAACACTAAAGGAGTTATGAACTGCAGTGTCCTCTTTGTGCACTTGCTTTACAACACACTGCACAGCTGTACACAATATATAGGTACAGGACCACATTTTATCGGAAGGGCCCTTACTATCAGCGCATCGGGTATTAAATGATCCATTTGACAAACACTGCTGAGCCAAGTGTGTTAGTGGTCAGCTGGCTTATGTTTTTATGTGGATTTAACTCACTTCTCATTTTCAATTCCCTTTCCTTCTGCTTGCTGCTGTTTTTCCCATCTCCTGCCCCACTTCTGCTCTGACTAGTGCCCTCGCATTGATTCAAGTCCCCCTTTTACCATCATCATCACTCCTGTCCCTTCTTCTTTATGGCCCCTAATATTCTTGTTGGCTTTCTTATTTTTACTTTCACCTCATATCCCATCCATTTCCTATGACCTCATTTGGTCTCCCTCCTTCATTTTGCTCTTTTTCACTCATCTCAGTCCTTACCCTTCATCATTTGAGTCAGGTAAGTTTTCTTATCCCCTACTTGCCTTTGGCAGGAGCATAACTAAAAGCAAAGGTGAGCCAGTCTTTTTGTTGTCAGTTTGAGCCTTGTTGTGACAGAAACCCCAAAATGCAAAAAGATACAACAGCTCCAGCAGCTGGAGACCCACCATGAGCAGGCTGAGTCACCTCTCAGCAGGAGCAGTGGGAGTACACACTGTGCACATCAAATGCAAAGCTCTGCAACAACCACCTGCTAACCGGGCAAGGACTGAGGTTTGCAAAGGTCCACCCTTTGGGGAAGTGTTTATTACAAAATAGGCAAAAAGCACCTCTGATACAAGAGGACTCTGCTATCAAATGACATATTCTCATAGGTAGAACTGGACATGAAATCCAAAAGAATGTGATTTAAATTATGCAGCCAAAAGAAAACATGAGTGTGGAGAGAGTTATAAGCAACTGAAATTTACAGGTTGATTATGGGAACGAGTAAGCAACCTTAACTTAAATATATAAAATTTCTCACTGTAGATGAAATACTCCAGCATAAGCTGTTTTGCAGTCCTCTTGAACTGGCCTTAATACATTATCTGATTTCACTGTGAAAGTATGGAAACAAGCAAATCTGCCATTTCTGGATCGCCATATCAACAAAATCCAGATAAACATGCCAACACTTCAACTGCTCGTTTGAACTGTAGTCAGTGAGAGTCCTGAACATTTAGCAATACTGGAATACTCCAAATGGTATCTGCTGTGCAGATATGAGAGGAAACTCTACACTTGACTGTTACACTTATTTTAATGTTTGTTTATGCAATTCAATACTCTAAATGGAATCTAGCAATGTGTAAATATCTCAAAAATAATATGCATAACATTTATGGCACAGGATAGTCATAACACATCAACCACTATTAAAAACACATTTGCTTGAATTTTAGGGTTGCACTTCACACTGCTAAATGTCTTAGATATGTGTATTCAGCCATTTCTAATGTAACATGCAACATTAAAGTTAAAGTAAATGCATTTGCAGTGCCTGTTGACCACTTTAACCAGTTTAATAAACCATTCATAATAAGATACAGGCACAGAAGTGTTGCATAAATATTGGATAAATCATCATTATTAAAATACTCAGCCCTCCAACTAAATTAAACACCTTTTCTTTGAATATTAATATGCTGAAACTCATCTGAGTTATAAAGTCTCTTTGTACTTACAGTAAATATTTTCCATTGTGAGCCTAGTCCATATTTATTGTTTGTGTGTGAAGACTTCAGATCAATGTTTTCTGGTGGTATTTACATTTCTATATGCACATCACCTGTAATGATAATGATGAATAATTGTTAAGCATCCTGCAGAGTTTTATCTTTGCTCCAAACTATTTCTTTCTTCTTGCTCATAAAAACACTGCTGTTTTGTTAACTAATGGTGTTTCAGCATTTAGAGAAAACGGCAGCTTTGTAACCTGGAAATATTTTTATTTGGTCATGTTATCTACTTAAGGCAGCTTTTAGGTAGTCTCACATGAGGTGACCATGCAGGCTATTCCATGACAGTATCTATTTTCAAAAAACATAGAGGCCACAGCTGAAAGCATTCACAAACCACACTTCTAGTATTTATTTCACTCTAGTGCATATTTTTACATAGAAGTAGCAAGTAGATGTCCACAGGGAAGTGACCTTTACACAAATCCCCTGCCTCTTTACTCTGTGAAGATATATCCTATACCTTTATTCCTTCGCTAAACTGTTCATGTAATTACCTCTTTTTGCCACACATTCATTACACACATGCACAATGAGTTTCCTCTCTTTGTGCTTTCTGTTCATTCCTCTCCTGCTCAACAGTGTGCAGATACCCAGCCACTCCCTGCATATATCACTCCTCTTCCTACTGCACCTTCTGCGAAGCCTGGCTTGCAAGAAGAGGAAGAGCTGGTTCCAGAAAAAAAAAATTACCAAACATTTAACAAGAATTTGAGCACCAGTCACCTCGATATACTCCGGGGGTCTTTAAGCTGGTATTGATCACAAGGAATAACTCTGACATATGAAGGTTCTGGGCAAATAAATAGGAACAGCAGAAAATATTTTTTTACTCATCCTTCCAAATATTGAATGCTCCATTATGAAAGCCATTCGTTACAATTCCTCTCTTATCCTAACTTCTTTCTTCTGCTTGCTATTTTCAATAAAACCTAATAAATAGTTTCTGTGAGGTTTTGTTTTTAAAGATACGGAATTACGGTTGTACCTTCCCTTGGGTGCCCATTCCCCTTAGTTACCACATCATGTTTCTGAGAGGTGTCTGTTGAGTGAGCTTTGGACCATAAAGTCCTGGGCTGAAAGAGTGAGCCCCTACCAGCACAGAGAAGCAGCTTGGGGTCTCCTCAGGTAGCAGAATAAAGTGGAAGGTAATAGCCACTGTGTAAGCAGTGTAATCATACTTTATTTTTCAAAGTGATATGACATCAGAAGCCTTAAAAACCCCCACCCTTGGAAAGCCAGGCAAACTAACACATAATATGTAACATGCCTTATCCTACAGCTGATAGTACTTACTGTTGCAAAACCTTTGACCTTCTTCCTCTCAGATTTCAAAATTTTTGCTGTCAGCTCTGCCATTTCTTAATTTTACACATCTTCAACAATATGCATCAGATTTTGAAAAGATTTGCCCATAGCACTAAGCAAAAATCATGGGATGATGACTTTTAAACTTTGATTGCATGCAAATTAGGGAGACAAGAATGCATCAATATGCTACTGTTCTGAGAAATGACTGAAGTCTATTTTCTCACCAGTTTTATGGTTGCAGAAGACTGACTTGCATGAACGTACTTCAGATTTATTTAGTTATGTCACACAGCAGGATGCTCTCTCTATAGTGTAGTGTCTGCTGACTGAGTTTTCAAGACGAGTAAGTATTCTGTGAAGATAAGATTCTGATCAGTGTGCTCTCTTGCCATGGATTTTATTGCACGTTAGCTGGCATTAGCAGTCTGCTTTACTTCAGGCTCTGCAGCATTTTGGACATCTTTTGAAACTATTTCAATAAAGTTTTGGTAGGGAGCTCAGAGTGTTAAGCACATGTTCACCATTAACAATAATGGGAATCATACACAAACTATTAGGATACATTTACTAATTACATCCAAGGCTGTATATTCTAAACCAAATACATTGGGTGCAGCATTTGCCAGAATACACTTGAGTTTCTTTCATTCATACTTCTGTTCCAGTCTCCAGACAGACCAAATATTCTGCTTGTGTCACTCTTTGACGCTAAATTGGATACAAATGTATTCAGATAATTAATCACTCTCAGTGCTTATTGTGCATGTTTCTTACTACTACGCAAGCAGATTTCACACAGCTTGTAGCTTATTATCGGATTGCATGAAACAGCTGATTATGTTTCTACTCATATAATTAAAATAACAGCAAAGCCAACTTCCTTTCTCCATGTATCTTTGACCATGTGAAATGTTTCCGGAAAGACTCATGAAGGAAAAGAAGAGCAATATTTCACATTCTCCAGGCTACACTTAGCGCTATCAAACTCTGTATGTTCAGAAATACCCAGTATTCCCATCCCTATAGAAAGCAAAATTAAAGAATTAAATCCCTTCTGCTGTCACTCAAGTCCAGTGGAGCTATATTCTGCTCTAGTACATTCATTCCTGCCTCTGCCTGCTCATGGTCATGTTCTAGGAAAGACTCTGCCACGGCTGTTACATACATGAAGCATCTTTTTCTGCTATAGCTCCTATCATTCAATTTTTCTCCATTTAAAAATAATTCACAGTCTATGTTCTCCGAGTTAACTTTTAAATAAGCTCATCCTATTATTTTTAAGCAGAACACTGCTACAAGCTAGCTTAAGGTGGTTTGGGGTTCACATGAGGACCCAAGGAGAAAATATAGTACTGCCATGAACACAGAAACACATCTGAACTGATCTATTTAGTTCTTTCTTGCTGATGTCGAGGGGTTTACAAAGAGTAAAACTCGGCTGAATGTCATCAACACCTTTCCCAGGAAAATGTCACTAGTCCAACCTCCTTCCTTGACAGTATCACTCCTGAAGCAAATAAAGCCTTAACATTCACACCTTAATACCCTAACAGTCTCAATGTAACTGCAAAAGCTTTCTTGGCCTCCCCTTGATTTCCTTCACACCCTGCCCCTCCCTGCCCCCTGCAAAAAAACCCCAACAACTCCCAAGTGGCAACAAGTCTCTGACTTTTACTCCTTATCACTCTGGGTCACTCATTTTTTTTACCTCATCCAGTTATCACTTTACTCTGTGTCCACAGCCCCAAGAAAAATGGTTCAGGACTATCCTTTGGAAATGGGTGCTCTTCATCCAGTCACTCCACAGCTCCCTCTGTCCTTTTGGTGTTCCCACCTTGAGGACCTGCCCAGAGCCCTCTGCATTCTCCTTGGCCAGTTGCCTCTGTGCTCAAAATAGTATGTGGACATTTATTTCTGGAGCACCTCAAAGAGAAGTGGGCCCCATTCGGACTTAGGCACTTAAGATACAGCTACAGTTCAGCATTTTATTGATGGGTAGAACCTATATAGCTTCACATAAATTTATGCTGCTGATGTCTGTTTTAAAAATAAACTAGAAGTATTACTTGGTGACTATTATTTTAATTTCATCTTGACAAGATGGGTAACTTTTTAGTTTTATTACATTGTGTGAAAGTGGACATAAAAGATTTTAGCTTCCTTTTTGAGCTCTCATAGATATTTTGCTTTGTATTGAACCTGCATTGTATTATTAATAATTGCCCCTTTTTATCTGATAGCTTCCAGGAAAAGGAAGAAGAGTGGCTTAAATTCTACAAAGAAATTAAGAGCTTTGCTGGTAAAAGATTAACACTGTATTGACCCACATTAGTATTCTTTTCAAGACTAACATTAAAGGAGACTTCACCATCTAAGCTTCCACCAAATATTGAGCATTAGCTCATCTCTGATATACAAAAGTAATGCTACTCTTACTAAAAGTAATAGTAAACATAAACCAGAGAAAACTTATTTCAAGGTGCTCTAATTGACCTGATCCATTGAAAATAAACATAGAACTACTGTGTTCCAGAAGAGCGGATAAAATCACCCTTGTTCTCCCTGTGCAGCTTTTGCTGACTTGTATATACAGCTGGGCAGATAGATTTTGTTTGCTCAATATTTTGATAGGAAGGACTGCCAATCAACCATTCATTTCCAGGTGATGGATGAATCTGTGCTAGTAAGAGTTGCTTAAGAGCCATGGTTTCTTGTGTTTATCAAAAGATTCTTCAGTGCAGTTCTCTCCCACAGTGCAATTACAAATCCTTGTTTCTTACCATACATCTTCTTTTGTTTAAAAAGCAAAATGTCTGAGCAGTTAATATGCTTATTTGCATATGGACATTTTACAGCACACACCAATAACCCTGTTCCCTTATGTAATTATATCAGTTCAGCTTTTTCCTAGGGCTTTCTTCTCCTTCTCATTATGCCTTCACCGGTGCTAAACTTCTCTGTCTGTGTCTGTAAATTATCTTCTTGGCTCAATCAATGTTTACAGCTTTAATCAAACTGAAGTCAGACTCCGCATCCTTTCTCATTAGTTTGGTTACACTTAAAAAACTGTAGAGACGAATAACATTCATTGCTATTATACTTTGGAATCACTTCTGGGATCAAATTATCTTTCACACCTGGATGAAGCCATTGACTTCACTAGGATTGCATGTGCAGGTATGAGAATAGAATACAATGAGATGCGTAATAAAATAATGCTTTCAGAAAATTAGCTCTCCTCTCTGTTGGGATAAAGCCATGGCACAAAATCAACTCTATTTAAAGTTCAAAGCCCTCAGTTATTTTCCCAAAGGTTAACTTTATTTGTCTGTAAATTTACTGGGAAAGTAAATCCTTCTAGTAGTTTATGAAACTTTGCAAACCTTTTATTTTCTTATTAATGACTTCCCTCTAAAATTTTCAAAAAAGGAAAGGTACCTCATAAACTTTGTGCCATATGAAAAGAGAAAAATCTTTGCCCTCAGATAATTACTTGAGTAAACTAGTTTTACCAAAAGCAAGCCAATAACTATGTTGCAACAAAAGACATAAGCTAGCATAAGTAAAAGGGATTTCAATTACTCTGATGGTGGTATGAGATAAAGGTAAAATTAAAGCCTCACGCCTCCAATGGGCAGGAGATGTATCTTGTATTCTCCTATAGTGTTCATGGAAATGAAGGATGTTTCCAATTATGCCGTTTTGGGGTATTGTTTTAGATTTCAATGTTCTCCCTCTTTTTCTCTGCCTCCTTCCATTTTTAATTTCTATTTCAGTAAGAGCTTGAATTTCATTTCTTTAGAAGGCCAGCTTAGAGCATCTTGCTCTATGTATGTGCTTGAGTTCATACACTCTGAGCCACTTTGAAAACATCAGATGAAATACTGTTGTTTTCTTCTGATATTCCCTGGGACACAATGCCCTGTGACAAATACCTTCTCAAGCCCAAACTCTGCTATGTGGATTCACAGAGCTTGCTGCATCCCAGGAGGAACACTCAGTCTGAAGGCAGCACAGACATGTCCTCATCTTCTTGCCGTGTCAGAACTAACACCTGGATCAAACATCCTCAAAACCAAACACCCTTGTGACAGAACAACAGATGGACATCCACAATTCAGAATCTCTCTGGAATTCTACTGAAATACTTAGCAGTTTTTCTTTTGTTGTTGTTGATGTAGTTGTTTTATGAAACAGAGCTAGATTAAAAAATATCATCTCATTGAAGAAACTTAAAATTGTAATGAGTTTTGTGGTCAGGCAGTAATTATATTAGCTTTCCCTAAAACTGGATACATTCAAATTCTTATCTAATTAAGTTTTCAAAATGAAGCAGGGGAGAGAAAGGTCATAGCATTATAGCCAGTATATTTTGCTTTCCTCTGGAAAGAGTACAAGAATAGTTTCAATGGAAACAGTTTGAGATTATGCTTGATAATTTGTAATTAACTCTCCAGGGTGCTGTGAGGCCTAATTAATTACTTATTGGAAAGCATTTGGAGATCTTTGGATGAAAGTTGCTATAGTAATGCCAAGAATTGTTGTTATTGTTATCATTAGGTATTTTCCATCCCCAAATGCAGTTAGGTGGAAAATGTACCTTTATTACGTTATGATATCTTACAACCAGGACTAATCTGCTGAAAAGCAGTATTTAAAAGCTGATAATAATTCTCTCTGCCGTGGGAAGCTAAGATGTTTATTCTAAAGTCAAATATAATTTATGAATAAGCCAAACACATAAATTGTGTTCAGAAGTTCCACAGTAATAACACACTTTATATTCTGCATCTGCAGATAAGCAGGTGCATCTATTTGTAGAATTTGTCTTATGTTATGAAACTGTCTTCAGCGCTATCTACCAACTGTGAATGTTTCCATGTGTTTAGCATCCAGCATTTGTGCTCAGGTCTGTCGACAGGAGCAGGTCACCCAAATGCAATTAACCCAAATTAATATAATAATGGAGGGTCGCAAAGATATTAGGATTCCCATTCAAATCAGGATGATACCTTGGTGCAAAGCATTGAGAAACCAATCCGTCCCAATTTAGTTTTCAAAACACTCTGATTTGCAGACTGGAACAGACTCACATGTAAAAAAAGGGCAGATGTTAGCTCTTCTCCCAAAAGCCAGAGAAGAAAAAGACAGCTTCAAAAACATGACCTGCAGGAGGCTTGAGCTGGAGGAAACAGGTTGCTTTTGCAGCATGGTCTCTGCTGTTCAGCTGAGCTCTGAGCTGCAAAGGAGAGAAACTGTGAGCAATGGAACAAAAGTTATGTGTAAGGGCCCTACATCCTTTCAGTGTCTCCAGCCAGAACTGAAAAAAAATTTCAGTCTTCATACAGAATACTCAGTCTTCCATATACAGAATTATATAGAGACGTTTTTCTCCCACCCCCATCTACCATCTTAGATGGTAGCTAAATCTAAAGCAATTTGTTAAATTTTGCACTGTAACCGCTAACCGTATATATGTGTTTATCACCCTTGAAAATGCCTGCAGTTGTGAAAAAGGATCTATTTGTGTTACATCGAGGAGCTCAAGGGATCAGAATTATTCCTGAGCTTTCCTTGTCATGAAGAGCTAACAACCTGAGAGTCTAAAGCAGGATGCTCTGCTGTACTCTGTACAGACAAAGAAAAGCTGAAGTTTGAAGCTAATGTGTGTCTTCCAAATACAGATCTACCCTGGAGGAACCCTGCCAGTGCTGTAAAAGTGTGAGGAAATATAGACACAAATATGCATACAATCTATGGTACCCATAATAACTATCTAGAGAAATACAATTTACTAATAGTAAGTCTTCATCCTTTCTGCAGAAGAAGAAAGATCTCAAAATATACTGCTTTTAATATTTTTCCTATGTAGTAATACATTTATGAATAAACCTCAACATGTGCACAAGATAAATTTATAACACTATTTTTTGTGGTGTTGAATGCGTAGTTCCCTCCAGCATCGGCTGTCTCTAACAAGCAGGTTATGGTGTCTCCCTGTTTACCTTGTCAGCAGTATTCATTTCTGTTATCACTCTTCTGGAAGAACAAAGTTTCTAGATATGCCTCAAAGGTGAACATAATTATGCTGTTTACATTGTTAATCCTACAGGGATCATAAAATAGTACTTAGAACAATGTTTACAGTCATCAATGAGGCAGAAATCACTCTGTACATACCAGAAAGGCAGAAAACAATACCCGTCGCTAACTAATTACAAATGGGACTGAACTGTACAAAGATTTCCTGTCTCGCATATGATCTAGGTGCTGGGTACATCAGTAGCCTGAAGCATCCAGCAATTATTCTGTCCATCAAATCAAAATTTCTGCAAGGTGTTTTCTCTTCACTGGGGCCCTGCAGATGATGTGACTTACCAGTTTCTAACTTTAAATTCAAAACAACAAAATAAATAAACCTAATGTAATGAAGCATGTTTTAATGCACCAACTAAAATGCATCCTTCCTTAATGGCAAACCTTTTCACTTTTCTGCTAGGGTCAGGGCTAAAGTTATGTGAAGCCCATAGAATAGTTTCCTTTAACTTCAGTATGTTTTGGGTCAGAAGTTTTTGGTGGGGCTCACAAAAAAAAGAGGAGTGAAGTGGGAATCTTGCTGCAGAAGTGTTCACACCAAAGAAGCATGGCTACTCATCCTGCCCTCCACCCTGTGAGCTGCCTTCCTCTGCGTGCATGAGTGCATTGAGAACATAGCTACAGCAACACTTTTTAAAGCTACTTCTGTAAAGTATACAAGAAATACCGATTTAGGACAGCATAGCAAGGATAATTTGTGCATTGCTTATAGATGATGACTTGAAGGCAGGTGGGTTTTAGCACAGAAGCAGGTATTTTCCTTATTCCCTGATTGCTAATCACCAGTCAGTCTGTTCCATTCAACCTAAAGTAAATGTGATGTGATCTTATATTCATAGTCTTCCTGTTGTGATATTAAGCTTTTCCTGGCTGACACTTTACATTCATCATTTGGCAACTTGGTATACTTGCTGTTTGCTGGAGGGAGAGTGCAGGGGAGGCATTAGCTCCACCACACATCCATGGGAACGTCAGTAACAGAAGTTCAAACTAATCAGCCAACACCACCAAAAATGTATCATAACAACCCGAAAGCTATCATGTTGGAGAGAGGAAGAATAATAAAAGAACTACAGCATATGAAACACATCCAGGGTATAGCAAAACCAGTCTTTGTGGGAATCCTTGGACCTTGTCAACACAGCTCTTGTGTTTATGAATGCAATTATGTTGGTATGAACATATTGCTGATATAAAAGTGCAGCTTTAAAAGCTAACCAGATGGAGGAGGTACTGGTTAACCTGGACAGCACAGGGGTTTGATGAGCCCTGTGGGACAGTTGTGCTATGTTCCTGGCTCAACATGGGCACCTGCGGGTCCCCCTGAAACCTCAGCCCGGGGGGGCTGGGGCTGAAGTGGGCAAAGCCAGTAAAGGAAGGACACTGGGGCACATCTTTAGTACATAAACAATGCATTGGAAATTTAAGTCATTTGCCTTTTTTTTTTTCTCATCCATGTAAGAGTGAGAGCTGGTAAAGTCACTGAGCACATAACCATGGATGACAGCAAGGTCAAGGTTTCCACCAAGCTGTGAAGCTTCTTAGCGCAGCACTTCCAGCTGCAAAACACTGGCGAATTTCAGGGTTACTGCTGTCATATATATTTAGGAGGTGACAAGCATGAAAGAAAGGGGGTAAGAGTCGACCAGAGGTACAGCACATACATTATCAATTTCACAACCCATCTGTTAAATCCTGATCTCTCTAGACCTATTTCCAGCTTGACAAATAAAGCTCTAAGAAGACAGAGGCATCTTCTAATCACTCAGAAGACTAAAGTAAAACATTTCCACATCATGGTTTGTTGTATCTTTTTTTTTGCCATTTGTATGGCGTATTGCAGCCTCACGTACTCATTGAGTTCTGCACTCACAGTATTTAAACTCAGGTTGGAGCTGGTGTTGGCTGCCTTTCTCTTTATAAAGTTTCAAACTGAAGAACTTATCAGGTCTCAAATACTTCAACATTGAAACCATATTCATATTAGTACCAACAGGCAGTTTTGGTGTTCTTGTCTTTCCAGAACACTATTCATATCACCTTCTGCAAATGGGGAAATATTTAGAAGCCTGTAGTACCTCTGACAAAATTTCTTCATTTGTCAGCATATATGATTTTTAAAATTATTTCTTATGTCATGTTAGACGAAGCTCTTCAAGTTCAATAGCCACTCACATATAAGAAGTCTCATTGATTATGAAGGACTTCTTTCTGCATCTCTTAGTAATAATGGATAAATGTTTCAAATTAATTATGTAATTAGCTATCCTCAATATCATTATAAAACTGCAGGGTTTTTTAGCCATTTACATTGAAGTGATTTAGCAATTAAGACCCATATAATGAAAAAAAAAAAATTAAAGAAAGAGAGGAACTGCTCACAAACTTTCAGATACATGAAGAAGACATGTCTGGAAGCAGGGGGTAGCACAGACAGAAAGCTTCAGCATATTGCTTTCAGATGTCAAATATAACTTGTCCCCCGCCTCTAGGGATCCATTCTGGTTGAATGACCTCTGTTATGACCTCAACAGCCCTTCAAGCAGAGCCAGTGGTGCTGATCAACCTGCAAATCCAAATGAGCAGAGTAAGCAGCAGCTCTGCTCATTTGTAGGGAGGTTTGTGCACTGACTGCATCTGAGTGCAATGCTGGTGTGAGGGGTCATGTTACCCTCACACGTGCTCATCCCAGCAAGATCATCACCAGGCATAACACCCTGATTGCACCCGATTGCACGGCTTATCCCCCAAAATGAAGCAAAATATCTCATACATCCAGGTGTTTATAAAAAGGCACTCTTTCAGTCTCTGGGATAATATTTCCATGTTAGTTATCTCTAAACCACCTCACACTTGTTTTCTTTGGTTTCTTTCTTCTTCCAAATATTGCCAAAGTAATTGCACCCTTCACACTGATGGTGATGCAGCCTCTTTTTGTAAACACCACTACTCCTCAATGACTGCTTTTATTTCTAATTTGTTTGAGACAGGAAGGGACTCTGGATTAATGTAGCTGACCTTCCATAATGTGTACTAAACACCTGTCTTCCAGAGAGGCACTCAACCTTGATACAAATATATTAAAGTTAAATTTGTCATTTCCATTGCTGTTTTAAATTCTTTCTATCTTACTTTTCTGAGAAACACCCTGAATTTCTTTATTGCAATCATATTTTTCTTTGTATATGGATAAATTCATGCATGGTTTCCTAGGTGGACCAGGAGGACTAGAATATATTCAAGAAATCTGCTTCTAGGAAGTGCTAAATTACATTAACAATATATTTTAGTAATAACAATCAAGCCTGGCTCATTTTCTGGGGATTAATGACTAGCTGGGAGAGCTGATGGCCCCAAGTAGTAGTCATTACTTTATTAGAGATTTTTTTTGTTTGTTTTTAATTAGGCAAAGATTAGAAAAAATCCTGTCTTCTCTGTGTGTAAGAGGAATGAGAGCACCACAGGAGAAAAAGTATGATCACTCAGAGCAGAGAAAAGGTCTTTTTAAAATGTTTGATAACCTTTGGTAAGATTTCTGGGTTAATACTGTAATACAACGGTACTTTCTGAGGGTTTTGTCTCTCTCTCAGTGTTTGCATTTCTCTGCTCCCAGTGGGTTTTTTTTGTTGATATTTTGAAAAATGAAGTATGTAGATTTTGAGGAATATTTGCAAATATATTGTGCACTTTTAGAGAATGTTTTACAAGATGATCTTTTATGATGAGTGTCTCTGTCTGAGTCTGTCAGCTAGAATGCATCGAGGAAAAGGAAGACTGGAAGGTATCAAAGATTTGTAAAACATTAAAAAAAAACCAAACCAAAAACAACAAAAGAGGAGCCAGCAATGTACAAACCAGACAATTTAACCTCTTTTACCAGAAAAATATTGGAACAAATAGTTAATTTAACTAACTGTAAATACCCAGAAGGTAGCAGGGAAATGGGTAATAGCCAACACAAGTTGATTAAGAATTGTGACACTATTGTGATAGGATTCTTCATTGAGAATTGTGTCAATTATTTTCTTCTACCATAAGGCAAAAGACGTGCTTCTTCCATGAAATTTTCTTATGCTAGCATGGCTTAGATGAGCTTGCTAGGGTAGACAGTGAAAAACTGTCAGCAAACTCACACTGGAAGGAAGGCAGGAGGAGCTTGAGTACCAGAAGGTGAGGACCTGGCAAGCAGCTCCTCAGAGAGCTGCTGCATCCTGAGCTTCCTGCAAATCCATGTTTCATCAGCGATCGGTGAAGGTCAGAGCACAGACTTATAAAATTTACACTTAACATGAAACAGAAGGGAACTGCAAACCTACTGGAACATGAAAAAAAAAATTCAAGATGGTCTTGATGAATTATGGAGTTGATATGGAAAGAAGGATAAAGGTGCAATAGGAACAAATTTCAAGTTTAAACCAGAATAATCAGCTGCACAAGTACAGGGTGGTGAAGAATGCCTAGTTAGGGGTGCTGTAAATCAGAAAACAGATGTGGAGCTCAACAAACAGGGGCTGAGAAGAGCAGAAAGTATGACCAAAAGTTTAGAAAATACGCAGCTCACATAGGCACGTACATACAGCTACCATCCCTGATTTCGGGGAAAGAACAGGCATGGTACTAAATAACAAGGCAATACAGACAGTAGTTTCATATGTAATGACAAGGGCAAAAATGTTTGAGGCCAGACTGAGTCTAAGTAGAAGTTATTCTAACTGAACCTGACTAGGTTGCTCTTGGGTTTCTTTGCAGCTTTTGCACTTCTCAAAAATAGCTGTCAAGAAAAGGAAAAGGGAAGAAGCTTTCTCAGTGTATCTGACAAGCAGGAACCACATATCTTGAATAAGAAAAACTTAACCCACCCTAGAAAAATTGGTGTGCAATGTTCAAATCAGTCGGATTCTCATTTTCCAAAAAACATACAAATTGCCATAATTTTGCAGGTTGTCTCTCTCTGTAAATGTGTTATTTGTAACTTTACATATTGTGGCTAAAGAGAATTAGTGCCCATGACAATTCTGTTTTCAGTTCAAGTAGACTCTTGATGACTTTGTCTTTGTTAACTTATTTGTCTTTTCTTTGTGAAATTATCTGCCATTTACTCATCATGTTCCGTAAATCCTCTGCAGTAATAGCTACACGCAACAGCCCTTATGTCTAGTCAGTTGAGATTTGACAGCCTCTGTTTGCTAAACGTATCACTTCACTGAGACTTTGAAACACACTTTTCATCTCTCTCCATTCTCATTATCCAGCTAAGGTCCTTATAACATATGGTCCTATTTTCCTAATTGCATTCACTGTTACACGTCAAACCAAGCTAATCTTTCAAACCGTCAGGCTAATCAGTACAAAATGCATGGCTACTGTTTGCACACATGCTGGTAACAAGAGGGGAACAGCACCTACACAAATCAGGAGATGCCACTGCGTCCCAGCTGGCTTGTTTATTCCTCCTTCATTTTCTAAGATTATCTGAAATGTATCTTCTTTTGCATTTCCATTTTCAGAGTAATTTTGTCAGCAGAGAACTAATGGCATTGTTGGCTGATGTCCGACCCAGCCAGACCTTCACCATAAAGTATGACTTTGGCTATTTATTCCCATGAGACAGATCTTAAGGTGAAGAACCAATATTGTATAGTATGTTATTATTATTCACAAGAAAATGCAACATACTATTTAACCAACTTTAAGGAAACAAAAATGTAGGTAGTGTAGTAATTACCACTTGGTTGTAGGTTTCTTATTTGGTAAAAATAAAAGGATCATGAAGCCTGCAATATAATTATAATACTCACAGCAAGCCTGATCACTCCCCTAAAGCAGGTTAGCTGGGAACATACAGAGGTTAGGGGAGATGTTTGTATATTTAAACATACCATTGTAGACTATAAGAAACAAAGCCAAAAAAACCCACCATGCTTGCATTTTAAGAATATTTTTGGTATCTGAGCCAACTGATACATCGTAGACAATTCCATCAAAGCTGTATGAATTCAGTAGACCTGACCTAACTTCTAATGCATCTTCAGTAAATGACTGAATTTTCTTTAATCTTGAATAAATTGACCAGAAACCTGAAGCCTAAGCCATCAGCACTCTCTTGAAGAACCTGCATTAGCTATATGCTTTGATTTAAGTGAGCAAATTCCAACAGCTAAAAGCAGAATACACACACAGAAGAAAGGAATACTTTCTTCATCGGGCCAATTAGCAATTTTCTGTTTACAACCTAATTCACCTTTAAAAGTCTTACAAGTTTCCCAATCCAGTAGCCTAGTGGAGGTGAGGCTGTTGCAACTCCACATGCTGAGATCCAACCAGCAGTGAGGTTGAGTGTGTACTCCTGACAGACACACCACAAACACACACATACAACACACATGTACAGGTTGACACAGACAGTGATGCTCATGTTAACATACCAGGTACCAATGTCTTGATCTAAATGAAGTTCCATTTGTGGGAAGTACATGCAGATACAAGGTGTGGATCCTTCCACCAGCTGGACTTAGACACATAGTTCACCCTGTAGCTAGCCCCAGATGGTTTTATCTCACTCCGCTTCACACACAGAAACATACACACACATAAAAGCAGGTCTCCCAGCCAGTGTCCATATTTTACAATCTTCCCTGGAGAAAATACAGACCCCTGTTCCCTAAGAGGCCATCCCACAGATCTGCTGGTCTCCAGAGCCAGCTTTGACTTATGATTTTACCCACCTTTGATTCCAACCCTCAACATCCAACAATACATGTTGTGCCATTGTGCCCTGGGCCTCTTCAAGAGTGTGTGGGGCTAAGCCTTTAACCACACACCCTAACAACACTCACCAATTTTCTAAGTTTGGTTTGCAAGCACACCACTCGCAACCTTGAGTAACATTCCTCACAGTGTTGCCACACTGGCTACAAAAGTGCCAGAAGTACAGCCTGAGAGCATCTTCTCAGTGGGCTGCAAAAGAGGTATAACACACTTTAAATTAAAATCTGGGTGCCAAGGGATGATTGGTTTATAAGATCAGAATGTGAACTATCTTTAAGCATAAGTAAACGTTTCAAATATAATTAGTACAAATCCTCAGAAGGCTTCCTCAAAAATTAGTTTCTGTAAAGCAATTTAGGAGTCACTCTCCCTTCCTGCTCCATGGACAATCCCTGGTTATGCAGATCTGGGGTTTCCTGCTCTTGCAGTAACAAAGTCTGTTGCCTAACCCATAATAATAAGCAGTGGACAAGGGAAAGGACTGTATTTTCTCATATAAAGAGAATAAATACAGAATTCAAGGGTCTTGCTCTCATTTTGCTCACACTTTCTTGTGTCTCAGACTTATTTGAAACAGGAATTGGGGAACTGTCTTCTGTGAAAGAAACCTAAGTACTGCTCTGTGGAAATGTATGTGTTCACACTGGGACCCTATTTAGTGCTTCAGTTTGATCTCTAGTCTAAAGTTATATCTGAAGTAACATCAAAGCATGATTTTAGAACAGTTTTTCTTACATGTATTACAGAGTTGACTTTATTCAATTCAACTGATACAACTCAGACTAGAAACCAAGTAAGTAGTTATTTAATGTGAGATACATAGTAGTGCTAGGAAAGGCGTATAGAAGAAAAGTAAAGTCTTTTAGATATAGGGAGTAGCTTCCATGTGGGAAGAGATTAAATAGGTCAATATGTAATCTGGTTTCGAAAGAGATGGCTGAGGTGGGATGTCACGGAGGAAAGTTATGAACAATGTAGAAAAAGTTAATAGAAAGCAATTATTTGGTGCACTAAATTAATTTATGCAATTTAAGAACAGGCAAAGGGCAGCATTTTTTTCAGGCATTCACAATTAAACTATGAAACTTATTATTATAGGGTGCTACAGATGTTAAAATTATAAAAAGGTTCAAAAGCAATTAAACTCATACAGGGAAGAAACATACTTCTGGGGCTAATCTACATAAGATATGGATAGAACCTTTGGTTCAGACCCCACTAAGCTGTGAGGATGAGAGCAGAAGTGCCAAACTGCAGGTGTACTCTTATTCCTTAGGCATTTGCTGGTAGCCACTGCCAGAGATGAAACACTGAACTGGATGGCTTTACAGCCTGGTCCAGCACAGTCAGTTTTATGTTTTATAGTCTGAGATTTCCCTGTACACAGAGGCCTCACAGTGACCCTGGGCCTGCTGGAGCCCCTGATAGGAGAGGGCAGTCAGACAGTCACATCCCACCAGCAAAAACCCTAAAGTGCAGCACTGAGCAGGCAGCAACACCCAGCAATAATTAATACTGCTCATGTAAACTAGGAAATTACTCACTTCTAAACACATTACTAAAGTTCAGCTAATGGCCAAAAGAAAACAAACTGTCATTAAGGAAATTATGTACTTCTCTATATTTTTGAGGCTCTCTGAAGAAGAAGAGGAAAAGGATGCTTAGGAGCTAGGATATTCAGATAATTAAATAGTGCATTAGAGGCTTATTAAAATATATTGCCCAAGAGACCAAACAGAGTGTAAGATGGCTGGGTACAAAACTCTGAAAGATAGAGAGAACAAAGCTGCAAGGCCTAAATGACCTTTTACTATTCCTGAATATCTGATAATACTTGAAAATGAAGATCGTGAAACAGATGGAGCTGTTAACGAGTTTAGGAAACAACATGACATATGCTCAGAAGAACTTTAGGAAAAAGCTTGCTTTTTGTATGAAATGCTGTGGGTCAGTTAAGATCAATCATAAGTAGAAAGGAAAAAGAAAGTAAAAGGTCATTTATTTATTTATTTATTTATTAATTAAAAGCCAGAAGATATACAGGCATAGCTCCAAATCGGCTGCAACTTTTGTTCATCCAGATGATACCCCCCACTGGCTCTGGTGGGCAGAACAGGCTGTGTACATCTCCGAGGAAGGGAACTAAAGCTGGCATGTCTATATTAGAGCTAACTGCCACGATTTATGCCAAATAAGTGAAATTAATCGAAGTCTAGAAAAATCTATGGATGTTGTACCAGCAGCCAATTGTTGCTTAAGAAAACAGCACTAAAACTTCAGACTTCTGTTTGAAAACTAGGAGCCTATGTCTTTTATCAGTGCAATCTTTGAAGAGTATTTTTGATGGAGAAAAACCAGCAAACTTTATCTACTGCCAGTGGAATACTAGAACATGTTTAACTTTGGTTGTTTACTGCTCACTGGAAAACACAGTTTTCATACTGTCTCAGGCCCTTTTAATTTCATGCTAGTCAGCCGGCTGAGCAACTCCCCACCTCCTGGAGCACAAGTAGCTTGCTACACAGAGGATTGTCTGAATTGTTGATGTTGCCCACTGCTGTCATGACGTGTCCTCTCTAACAGTGCAAGGAGCTTTGCAAGCAATGCAGTTATCTGCCCTCTAAAGCATGAGATCTGTGTCACAACAAAACTCATGGTTTTCTGTTGCGCTTGCATTTACGGGGCATTTGAAGAAAACTTCTCTGCTTAGTTTTCAGGCTGAGGAAATGCTTTAACCCTGCAAGATACATTCCTGGACAACAACCCCCAGAGTGGTAGCATGCTTTCACGAAATGAAGCCGCTATACCCTATCGTCTTTCAATATCCTGACAATATTTTTTTAAGTTACATTAGCATTTAATTTTCTTGACTCTGTATAAGCCGTTACTAGCAATTTTATTAACAACAAGACCAAGGGAACCAGGGGCAGTAACTTATAAAGGGGCTGCTTTCACAGCCCCTGACGAGGAGGAACATAGCATTCATTCAGGGTTGGTACCCAGGTCCCTCAGGGCATGGTAGGCTTTTCTGCCATCAGCTTCTTTTTTTTTTTTTTTTTTTCTCCCCAGACTTAGCATTTCCTTTGTTTTAGAGCCCTCAGCTTGTTTTCTGCGGTTGGAGAAAAACTGTTCCTAGTAGGAGCTTGGGTAAGGTAGCTTAGGTTTCCAGGAAAGCCTGGATGAATCCTACTTGATGTGTCTTAGTTGTTGAGCTGGGTCTGTGTCTTGCCAAACCAAACCTGACAGAAAGGTTAGATAAGCTTTCTGTTACATTTCATATCCAGAATACACAAAATACAAATGCTAATAATTTATTAACACTTGTTGTTAATATTGCAAAGTCAAGCATTCATAAGCCAGGTTGTCTGGGCAACCTTCTTTTTTGCTCTCTTGTGCACTATATTGATGCGACTTGTAATTACACCATGACAAGCTATTATTTCCATAGGACCCTTGACTCATTTGGTGCATGGATCAATCAGGGCTCCTTTAATGAGTACGGCTAGTCAATACTTTATTTCAGCCCCACTGTTAGTTGTGAGGTTGTATCACATTTACCAGCCTCGTTTAAACATTGTGCTGAGGATGGATCTGCTAAACACCTCGCTGACTTTCAAACCACATTCATTATTTCCCCATTTTTTAATGGAGTGACCATTTGATCTTCACAACAACACCACAATGACACAACAGTAACCTGATAATGCTGTTGTAGGAAACTGAAGTACAAATGGCTGAAGGGCAAAATGGTTTGATAATTTTGGATGTCCAGTGTGAGACCTCTAGGATCAGAATTTTTTAGTGTGTTCAGCATTATGTAACATTGAGTATGTGCAGTGCACCCCTCCTATTGCCATCAGCTGCATCTGCAAGTCCTTGGCATTTCTACAGATCACACATAAGGGCATTGAGTTGCACACCCAGAAAATGCTGCCATTGAGTAGAGCCAGCAACTACTATGACTTACAAATATATTTGGGTCATCTACTGCCTTTGTCCTGCAAAAAGACAGAAGAGCTACCTGAATTATTTTCTCCACATTCTTTGTTTTTAAGCAATAAAAATTAAGTGCTGTAGGACAAGCACCAGTAATATGCAATGTCCCCACAATAAAGTACAGGAGGTGTCTCTGAAGAAAACATGGGTGTAATGAAAAGAAAGGGAAGAAAAGTAGAGTTTTCTGCCTGGTGGTTTTGGAGAATCTCGGGCACAGAGTCACAGTGGATGGGACAGAAAATTTCTCTGCAGTTTTTACTCAAATTTAATGAGCTGGAGTTTGGCTTTTTTTTTTTTTTTTTAATCTAGTGATAGATTTTTGAAAATATTTCATTTCAATACTTTAGAAAGAAAAGGTTTGTTTTGGCCAAGATCCTATTCTTCTTTTCAAACAAAAATTGATCAAACAGTAAAAAAACCATAACTTGAAAATGTTACAAGACTTAGTAGATTAGGCTGAATTAAACACTCCTGATTGTCCACATTATGTTGTGTTTCTGTCTTGTTACTATTTTAGGCTATTCAGACTTTCCCTCTCATCCTCTCATTGCTGGATCACCCCAGAAAGCCAGAAAATTCATCCACTTCTGAAATTATCATCACTTGTGTTCAGGTGGGGTTGGGCTGGCCTGTTAGAGAAAGATGAAATGCTGAACTCCTCCTTAAAAGGAAGAAAGAGATGAAAGAGAGAAAAAGGGGGAAAAAATCCAAACTGCCTTAACAATGCACTGCTATTTTTTCTCCTCCTCTTATAGTTTTTCTCACCGTTTTAAAACCCCCTAGTGCTCCGGCACCTCTGGTGATGCAGAAGCAGGGCTGCAGCTCTGCAGTGTTTGTTCCAGCATGCTGAAGCTTTCAGCTCACCAGTTAGTTGACAGTTTCTGCATCTCTTACTCGCACACAGTCCTATGCAGTTGTGTCACAATGTGCTTTCAGTGGAAGCACACAGCAAGCCTTTCAACGGTTTCAACAGAGCCAGGCTTGGCCTGAAAAGAACAATATCTAATGCTCTGTTCAATTTGGTAAATAATCTTTTCTTGTGATACTGCAAACAGGGATGAACTGATCCATGCAGTGACCTGTGTCCTTCTCTCATTCCCCTACCTTCCACCATGCAGCTAAACAGATTAACACAACTTCAAGGCAATCAAGTTCAGAAAGGACAGTACATGGTGTATTCTCTTCCCAAAGCCAAAATAATCTACATTTGTTTTGGAACACTACTATGAATCACTTTAATATTTCCTTTCTTGAGATATTTTTTATTTCTTTCTATATATTCCATCCTTCCTCAGCTGCACAGTGTCCATTCAAGTTGCATTTGAAAACTCCTCAGTTCAGGGTTTTAGTCATCTGCTTTTTGGTGAGTAATTGTATTCATTTTCAGCCAAAAGACGGTTAACCTTTTGAGACAGTCAATTGCCCTCTCTATGTACCTATTGCTGTTCTTACTGGTAGTTTAAGACTAAAACTTAATAACCTAGAAAAGATGAAGCATTAACTTCGTGCTGACACAAACTCATTCTAAGATTTTAAGTTTTAAAGCCGGAAATTTTCAAGGGAACCTGATGGATTTGGTTCTCAGAGAACTATAGTTTGGTACAGTTGGAAAGCTGAATAACTTAGTACTTATTAAATCTCAGTCTGTATGACTCAGACAACATCTGTAGTACTTTTTAAATATTTGGATTGTGTCATGTTTAATCCCAGCCGGCAGCTAAGTACCACACAGCTGCTCACTCACTACCCTGCAGCAGGATGCGGGAGACAATCAGAGAATCAGAAGAGTAAAATTGAGATAACCCATGGGTTGAGATGAAGACAGGTTAACAGGTAAAGCAAAAGCTGTACTCACAAGCAAAACAAACCAAGAAATTAATTCACCACATCCCATGGGCAGGCAGGTATGCAGCCATCCCCAGGAAAGCAGAACAACTTCTTCCTCCAGTTTTATATGCTGAGGATGACATTGTATGGACCCACATCCCTTTGGTCAGTTAGGGTCAGCTGGCCCTGCTGTGTTCCCTCTCAACTTCCTTTGAACTAGCTACTGTGAAGAAAATTAACTCTATCCGAGCCAAAATCAGCACAGATTGTAATAACTACTTGAATTTGAAGACTTGCTGATAGATATTGTAAAATACAGGGAATGTACAGATGTATATATCCCTTTTATCAATTAGAAAACCTTGTTTTGTTTTAGAAAAAGAACTGTATGTACTTAAATGATAGCAATCTTTAACAAACACACAAGAAGACTGTGATTATCTATAAGCATATTTAACTCTACATATCCTTGTAAAACCTCCATTAAAAGAAGCAGTATATGCATTACGTATGCAAAACAAATACTGCAACAGGATACTCTTGGAATACTACATTTCATAGTAACTTAATAAACTCCAAGTTATAAAAGACTGTGCAAACACAGCAAAGCCATAAATCTTTAACAGTTTATATGCAAAATTCTACCGTGCTTTCTGGAAAGGCTCACAGTTATCCAGGCAAAGCTCAAGGTGACCTTTAAAGATGAGAAGAATAAAAATAAAGTGAGGGGGTAGGTTCTTTACCTGTCTCCTTGCAGTGGGCTTTAAGCACCTACGTTTCCTTCTCCTTTCTCTCTTCTGTACCCTGGAGTGCCACCAGAAGTGCCCTGGCCTGGGACAGCTGGGACAGAAAAAGACTGAAGGAGATCAGGGAGTGATTAGATCCATCCAGCACTAATGATCTGAAGAAGGAAAGGAGAGCATATGAAGGGTGAGAAAAAACCAAAGCCTGGCCTTGGCACTTACCCTCCATCAGTCTGGGACTTCAACTATAGGATGAGCATGGTTAGAAATTTTGAGCAGTGGTTTTAAGGGAGATGAGATGAGAGAAGATGAAGATGATGTCTGTGAGAGCTGGCAGGAGACATGCAGGTGGAGCTCTCCATCTGAAAGTCAAAGAAAGAAAGAACTATGTACAGCTTTGGGGACTGGTATGGCTTGGGTTTTGTTTTTACCTGTTCAATAAAGAGGGCACATGGGCTTTCCATTGGATTTGGATGTAAAATGCCTCTTGCAGACTTGGTCTCCTGGGTGGAAATGGTGAAAACTTTGAGAGAGATGTTTTGAAAAAATCCTCACAAAAACCCCCAACCAATCAAACAAAAAAATCCCAAACAAAAGCTGCTTAAGATCTTTTTAAGTGTAAAATCTAAACAGCACTGTGTGAGATACGCTGAGCTTCTACCTCTTGCCAAATACACTAATGATGATGTTGCTATCTCAGAGAAGAGCAGATGAAAAGCTAAAGTTGCCTAGTGAGGTGAGTCTTTGATTCACATAGTATATTCTTTCACTGCACATCATGAAAAAATCAGACTTTGGGAGTCTCATCTATGCTGTACAAAGCAGATGGCCTTTTACAACGGTTTAGCTACCCTGGTATTATCTTGGTGTCTTCTAACCTTCCACAGCATGGCCATCAGTGGTGACAGGGAGCTCAAGATGCCTTCCCTGCTCCAACAGCAGGAGAACAGCAAACCCCCAAACTGGCACATCCATAGCTTTTTTCTTATCCACATTTGCAGGAAAAGGTCTCATTTCTAGAAGCCTTTGTGTGGGCTTGAAAAATTCTTAGTAAAAGTAATCCTTTTCATAAGTGTTCTAAACTCTTAATTCCTCAAATGCTAAGAACATTTACTGCTGAGAAATGTTTTGTAGGAAAAGTTTCTTACTGCTAAATCCATCTGCCTCCTTAAAGGTGAAAACTTACATACATTTCTTAACAGTCCCAAATGTGATATGTTCTTCTGATGTGTCTATTTTCGGATGTTTTGTGTTTTCCTGTAATCAAAATTACAGAACTCTTTAGATGATTGCTCTGAAAATTATATTTTGTGTCATTTTGATCTTTCTTCAACTTACTACAGAGTCAAAAAGCTAAAAAGCATTAATATTCTTTAGGCAGTCATTATCTGGCAATTCTTAAGCAATTTCCTTGCCAAAACCAGCAAGAAATATCCTTACAAAGATACTTAAAAAGAGACAATACCTGCTTTGGTGATCACGCCATGCAAAGCTTTGTGAGAACTGTATTTAAGAAGACATACTTAGAGCTGGAAGACTTTCTTTGTTCAAATAAGAATGCAATGACCTGAAACAGCATTTTGGTTCCTTTTAAAACCCTCAGAAACTTAAAGGTTCCAGGACAAGAAATGTCCTGCATGAAAAAATAAAATGGAAACTTTTACAATATGAAGTAATTTCTGCCCAGACAAAGGACACGCAGCCATCAAGCTCAGTAAAAATTATACCCCAACTGCACGTGTTGCAGCATATTAAGTAGACATGACCTGATCCTGCTGGCATGGTAACTCCATGGAAACACTGAGGAAATGACAAAAAAAGGAAAAAAGGAAGGGAAAGAGGATTTTTATCTGCAAGTGCCTGGCAGAGGTTTTGTCTCTTGCTGTGTGATACGTGGTGATGCCAGGTGAGCGCAAGCCTCTGCAGGTAAGGAATGAGCACAGTAGGTCCCCTCCCAGCCCCGGCTCCACAGTAGCAGAGATGCTGGGACACAGCTTTGCCCAAACCACTCTGCTGTTTTAGCTGCTTTTTTTCACTGGTTTGGAAAAGGTGGAGTGGACCAAAGTTCTGGCAGAGTCGCATTCAAATGTGTCTTTTAATGCCTTTATGGAATAATTAGAGGATGATGTAAGACAAAATATCACCAGCTTCTCTACCATATACTTCTGTCCATTTAAGGTGGGATTATGCAACCAGAAAGGATGTGGCAGTTAATACTGATAAGTGTTAAGAAACAATGCTATTCCATTTGCAATTTAAAATTTTGTATTTTAACTCTTCCTCCAATAATTCTTGAATGATTGTTTTCATTCTTTTCTTTGATCCCACAAGACTTAGTTAAATAATCAGCTTTGACCAATTCTAAAATTGTTTACTTAAAATGGTTTACTACATAAAGCATAGTTCCTATATCTTTACAGGGAATTCTTTTATCCCTCTATACCCAACTTCAGTTTTTTCTGTAACATCAAGACAAGACACTCTGGAGCATAAGACATTTTGCTCTTGTCCCTCTAAAGACACATGTAAGCACAGATCCATTATGAAAGTTGCAATCTTTGTCAGATGTGCTGCAATAAGATTCTTACAAGAGAAGTGGTAACTGATGTACCGTCCACTTTATTTCTTTTTTTTTTTCCTATTGCAGGAAAAGATTTATGTGAATAGATGGGTTATGCTAAGACAGAACAAACATTTGTGTTCAGGCATATTCCTGAACTTACGATGAAGTGAGCATTAGGATGAGATCTACCACACTACTTGTACATTGCTCCAATGCAGTGGCATGGCCACTCTCATGAGTTCAACAAAGTAATGAGAAGACCCTGGGTATCATTGAGAGGTTCACATGGAAATCACTGTAAACATCTCAGGCTTTGCAGTATTGGCCCACACATGGACATTTAGCTTAGCTGGAGACATGACATGCCCTGAAGCCACAGAAGAAGCTCTACGAAGCAAATCTGCTTAGCATGTCCATGGAACGAGCCTACAGATATGGCTGTATGTAGAGCTCAATGCAAGCCAGGGGCTTCTCCCAGTCCAGGATACAAATTGTTGCTTGGAGTGTGACAATAGAGAAACTCAATGCGCATGAACATTTATTACTAAGATGTGCAGAGATCAAGGCACCCATTGCACATAATGTGCTTTGGAGCAGCTGTGCAGAGGGTGTCCTTCAGCTCTGAGGACACATGAGAGGACAGCTGTAGGAGCTGTGTCCTCCTGTCATTTCACAACCTAGGCATGTATTTCTTCTGTTAGTCTGCCTTCATGTTTCATGTGGCAAATTTACATGGTTTTTCGCATGTCACCACTCTATGAAAAACAGTAAAAATACATGTATGATTTCTTTATAATCACTTGCTCTCTGCTTTCTTAGCTACTAAGCCAGACAATATAATGTCCTTTTTGTAAGAGTCTTCAGTGTAGTCACATTTTTCATCATTATCTGTTGGGGTTTTTCAGCTATTCCTCCTAACCCAATGTCTTGAAGTTCAAGAAACATGAAATATGCTTGTTTCTTCTAAGAAGCTTCAAATACTTCTCCAAATTCCCAGCAAATCAGGCAACAATTATTACACAATTTTCACAAATCATAATATATTCCAGAAAAGCTCCCTTTCTTAATATATTCATTATTTAAGAGAAGCAATTATCACTGCCAAGTCTTACTTTAGGACTGCAGCTTTAACAGACTGAGAATACTGTGATTTGTGATTTCATTAATAATCAATAAAAGAGGCAATAGAAGCTTCCCCTTTAAGCATCCTGTTCACCATGAAGGAGTCTTCTCGTTTAAGGCAAAAATGTAATGCAGATGGATGATGACAACATCACTGGAAAGGTCTTTAGGCATTTACATATTTTTCTGATTCCAAAACCCATTAGAGAAGTCAGGCACATTTTCCACTCACTTTTGAGCACTGCGAACACCATGAATTTAGTAATAAAAAGGGTTCCAAGTCACCGCTAGCATAGTGCTAAATGCAACCTGTATTTCTCACAGGTTTTTTCCTAAGTGACAATCTCAACAAGCCTAGACAGAGTTTTTCTCCCACATGGCCACTGAATTCTTCCCATTTTGCTGCTGAAAAATTCAAGCAGCCACCACAGTGAAACAATGCAGCCAAAATCAAACATAAAGCTATGCTTCAAAAGCAAAACTATGCTGCAAACCTCCACTGGACAGTTGTGGGAAAATATTTTTCTACAAAAAATGTATTGATAACTTGAGCATCTTGCTTTTATATATCCAAGTAAAAAATTCATATTCCCTGATGGCATCAGGGAATGGCTTGCAGCTGAATAGATACTGCAAACATATTCCTGCTAATACTATGATAGTAGCATTGTAATAGCTGTGATGGTCTTATAATATAAGAGAAACAAGGTTTTCAGGGGGAGAGGTAATAGCTTTTATTAAACTAGCTGACGTAGTTGGAAGAATGACAACTCTGTGCCCCTGGTAAAAATTTTGTTCCTGAAAATATATTTGGGTTTTTTTTTCCCTCTACTGAGCACAACTGATCTTCTTCCTACAACCACGAATAATTAATTCAGACCAGCTATGCCAGGGAATCCTCCAACCCTCACTATCACCGGCACCACCACAGACCAACAATAAAAATCTCACTCCAAAGTGACATCCAGAGTTTTTCTGCAGCCTTTGGGGTGAAAACTGTCCAAAAAAGATGATGAGGAAAACAGAACTGCAGTTTTCTCTCCTGGCTTACCTACCTATAGAAGTAAGTGACACATAAAGAAGAAAAAAACCATACTATAGGAAATGTTAAAAAAAACCCAAAACCAACCCAAGAGAAATGATGCGTGTTAATGTGCAGACCCAGGCTGAGCTAGATGCAGTCAGGACTTTGCACAGAGGAACCATCTACAGCTCCTGGCCCCTTGCACCAGCCTTGTCCTCAGCAAACAGCGAGGAGCAGGGCTGGCATACGATCGTGAGCCAAGGAGGTGGTCACCCTGGCTCAGCTCCTGCGAAAACAAAGCCAGGACAAGGAGAGGGTAACACCACTTGAGCCAACAAAGCCTTCCCTAAAGGAGAGGTCAATATAGAAATAGACTAAGAGACTGCCTTAGTTGTCAAAAATACCATCTTTTAATGAAAATAGCAAGCACAAAGTCACTTATTTTTTATGTATTACATGGCAACACTTGTCTTGCAGTCAGGTGTCACAGGCATGCTTTCAGCGCTGGGGTTTTAATGAGGTGCTTGATCCTTATGTAAAATCAGCACCACAGCCCTCATCCAGCAAGAACTAACAAGGAACTATAAATGGCCCAATTACCAGGCTGAAATGTCATTCACACATTTGCTATCTCACACACCAACGAGGAAAAATAACACAGAGCCATAGTAGCTGAAGGCAAATTGCAATTACTGTCGATTGAACCAGAACTTGTGAAGCTCTTCATGTAATTCAAAGCTTTAAAATTTAATGTGAACTATATTTAGTTTCAAACATCAGTTGAGTTCATTGGTATTTTGTTTTAGATTTGCCAAAAGTCACAATATCCTTATTAATAATATTAGCAACTCTAAGTGTTACCTACATAATAACGCTTTGAGTTCTTAAGTCTGTGGAGGAATTACTTCGGGAGCAGCAGCACTCAGGATGCTGTGACACATGGTCCCAGAGGTCAAATGCTCTTCCACCATCACTTCAGTGTAAGACATGATACTTAAAGAAGGGATTTTGCATGTCTGTCTTTTAACTATTTTTTTAATCTCAAATCTTAATCATTCTGTTCCTAAATCACAAGCAGGTAATCTTTGAAAAACAGATGCTAATCCCATCTAATTTAGATTATTATAATAACAGTACTGTCATATTGGAGCGCCTAAATAAAGCCATCTTCCCTGGAAGAAAAAGAGGCCTACTCATAGTATCATAATCTTTAATGTTATAATAGCATTATAATAATATGAGCTACACCAGATAGTGGGAATGCCATGGTTATGGTATGGCAGTGATCAGCTTCTCCCAGCTTTCCCCATTTCTCAGGCACATTGGCTAATCCAAGCAGAGCTCTGAAATACAGCCATTTACAGCTAGCACAGGCAATTCCCAGTAAGTAGACATAATCTAAATCCCTCACTGCTTTCAGAAAAATAAGGTTGTTTTTCCTCTTTTCTTTTCCATGAACTTTGTTATTACTGTTAGAAACCTGGATACATATCAATAGGAGAGGATGTGATCTCCTATAAAGCACTTTGGATGTACAGATGAAACAAAGCATTGAATGTCTCATTTCTGAAGTGTTCGGGAAAGCTACAAGAGGTGTTTAGATACCAGCAGTGTGAAGTTTAAAAAGCTTGCTAAGAGAAAAAGAAGAGTACTTGTATTCTTCCTCTTAGAGTGAGCTGTCAACAAATTTGCTAATTGGGGCTGCAAAACTGCTCATTGCTGGTGTTGTCTGAAAGGCAAATGAGAGATAAGGATAAGGCCAGGAGCAGATTAGGTGCTGAAATGGAGGATGCTGGTTTGTGATTCACTCAATTCTAGACAGATCTTACATAGATGTAGATCAAGTGTTTGCAATATATTTTGGTTGATTTCCAGCCAAAAATAACAAGATTTTAACATAAGCACTTAAATATGCTTGCGAGAGCATGCTTACATCACAGTTTATTAAAAAAACTAATTATGGTAATATGTGTTGCTGAATACAAAGAGCTATAAGCACTGGAAAGAAAAAACATGTCTTTCTCACTTTTGCGAGTGATAACACTTTGTGCTTTAAATAGTGAAATAACATTTTTTACCTTTGGGATAACTTGTTCATTCATTGGATTTCACTGAACTTTGGTATAATGAAGGGAGCCAGTGTAATTTTCAGGAATTTTTGGTAAATCTCACTTTATCACCCATCTTCCAGAAAATATTCAAGTCTTTCATAAACAGACCATGTTACGAACTGTTTTGATTCCAAAGTGCCTTATTCCCAAATTAAAATTTTGAGGAAAAAGAAAAGGGTTTTAGAAAAAAATGCTGATTTTCATCAAAATCAAATACAACATGAGAAATTTTCATAAGGATATTGCTATAAATATCAAGAACTTCCTAACACAAAAAAAATTTGCTCCTGAAACTTTTCTATTTTTGCTCTTACTGTTTAAGACACAAGGAGCTAGTTATTGCCATTTAGTAGGTGTTTCCTTTTTCTCTTACGTTTTTACTTTTGTTTTGGTGGCTGACTGGAGGATTTACAGGTGGTTGGCAGCAGGGGGGTTGTTGGTTTTTTGCATTGCAACTATTAGGATGGAAGATCAAGATAAATTACATTTTCCACCCATCATTTTTCTTCTGGAGTATCCTTTGCATCAGCATTTCCCTCAAGCTAAGCTCATGCTTCACCATTTTTTCAAGTACAACAAGCAATCTCAGGGTTGCTGTCTTATAGCAGATTCAACCCAGCTTGCAGGAGAGGATATTACATGATACTTTCTGCCCTGCACACATCACCCCCTTGAAAGTATATGCTCCTTCTGCTGTTTAATAAGGGAAGCTTTGGCCTTTGGATCAAATGTCACATCAATACACATTAGAACAGTAGTGTGTATTATGGATTTGCTGCAAAATCCACTGTGTTATGTAAATTTTCCTTAGGAATACAGGGGTTCCAGAAAAAAAAAAAAGCAATAAACTACAGACAACCACTGGAATGGACCAAGCAACTTTAAAACTTTTTAAATATCACCTGAATGAAGGTGCCTGGTTTTGGCTTGGGACAGCTGGTCGCTGAGATCGTCAGACTCAAGAGCTTCTTTCCTCTGTCATGTGATGTGTTCATGATGGAAAGCTACAGCCAAATACCAAACCTGGCAGCTCATGTTGCATGAACCTCTGCTATAACTAACAGCTCTAATTTACTCTCCTGATCCATCCTGTGGTCAAAACAGCAAGCCACCCCTCTCCCACACTCCACCCTCCCATGAAGCAAAGAAGTGTGTCCAGCTTGCAAGGCTGAAAGTACAGCACAGCAAAGTTTCTTCTCTCCTCTGCTTTTGGGGTTTGTGTTTTTCAGGTTGTTTTTTATTTTGTTTGTCTGTATGTTTTTTTAAGATTATTAGAAGTTTTGCCCACGGGTCTAGGTTGTGTAAGCTTACACAGAAACTTAGTTATAAACAAACGAGAAGCAGTGTTTAAATACATCCCTACTTGAAGTCAAACAAAAACTTAATCCCTTTTCAGGAGTGGTCCCTACATTATATCCTTACTTATAGATTACATTTGCCACAGGACAAGAATTTTCAATGGGAGTAGATAATGCCAAGATACCCAGAGACACAATTAGTAGCTCCAAAGAAGCTAGAAGAAAATTTAAACATCTGTGTTTCAGATATTGGTGGGCTGGATTGTATTTTTTATTTTTGTATGCTGAATTGAGGGAAAGAGCTTTTTTTTTTTTTTTTCAGGCACCTCACTGCTGACAGAGACAGATTACAGAAATATATGGTCTTTAGGTCTC
This sequence comes from Eurystomus gularis, assembly GCA_013400335.1. NCBI lineage: Eukaryota > Metazoa > Chordata > Aves > Coraciiformes > Coraciidae > Eurystomus > Eurystomus gularis. The sequence goes on from VZZY01016868.1 coordinate 47,651, forward strand.
ATTCAGTTCCTAATCACTAGATCCCATGACGCAGTCGGCTAACATTTTTCGCTCCAAGCACGTTACAATTTGTAGGTGAACTCAGCAGCATTTTCTAAGCTTGTTTAATATTTCTAGTTTGGTTGTCAGTTGGCTTATAAAATGTTTACCTTTACAGTGGTTTTCATGCCCCTCTCAGTGAGTTTCTTCTTTGAAAATTAAACCTATCCATGATCTTGTGCAAAGACATTGCCAGTGCTGCTGACCAGGAGTACCGAGTTTCCTGAGGCCACTTTATAATTGCATTTTGGAATACAAATGAGTTTATTCTCTGAAGAAGATATTTCATTTGAATTCTTCCCAACTTAATTTCTTTTTTAAATTCCATCATCCTGTGTTCATGCAGCCTATCCACAAACTAAATAGTATTTTGTTACTGTGCAAAGTAGTTCCTATATGGGGTCCTTTCACACAGTTTTGGCCCTGCTTTATAAGCTGCTCTCTGTGAGGATGAAGGTCAGATGAAGCAAAATGGACACAACCCCAAGTCTGCATGACGTACAAGGTTAAGTTATGCATCATTCTGCAGTGGCACTGAAATTGCAAACTCAGAGTCCCTGACTTGCACAGCTGTAAGTCAAATAAAAATAAAATGGGCAACAAATTGCAAGTTGATACTCTCTCAGACCACCCAGAGTTCCTCTGATGGACTAATGCTGGAGTAATGCTGTCAGGTGGTGGCAGTTACTATTAAAGCTGCCCCACTGTGGGGATTTGGATCAAAAATCTCTGGAAATGCCAGGTTGTTTCCTTCCTATTTCATATTACTGTTTTGTAATTTTGAAAGCCCTGCATGCTAAACCCCCCAGCAGTTCAGAACGGAGACGTCCACAGCTCAATATATGTCCTGCCAGGAAAAATGTTGCAACAGATAAAAGATTATTCTCTCCTTGTATTTATGCTTTCCCCCCTGTTTTTTGGCAGCATGTCCCTCTATTTAACTACAAAAACACACACATAGACACTAGGCGAGAGCACTTGATACCCTTTGGCCTGTCCCCGGGCACTGTGGTATCCTGACCACTCCCAGCTGGCCACTATAAATAGCTGAAGAGGCACTTTCTACTCTGTCCACACATAACCTGTGTCAGCTCTTCATTATAGTTTTAATACACTGAATTCTTCCACTATCCATGTTTGTATCCTTTAGAATTTTCTAATCATGATTTTCCATCCAGTCCTGACATTGATAGCTCATTTTATCTTTCTGCACAGTGCATGCTTTGGCTATCTGCTAACCATTTTTATCGCTTTTCTCTAAACTCCTTCTAAATTAGTCAACATCTTTCTGTTAATGATGCATTCAGAGTTAACCTCCAAGGTGAAAAAGCATCATTAAATGAGCTCCCTTCTACGTTAGCAGTGGCTTAAATGAAAGCAAGTTCAAGTGAAAAAGCTGTTTTTAATGGTACTAGTGGCTGAGTAGAAGTCTGCTTAGATGTGGAGCCACTAGGCAGATGCATGGTTACATGAATTTTAACAGACCAATATGCTAATGTGGAAATGCCAATAAACAGAACCATTTGGATGAATATTTGATGTATTCAGGACAACTTCATAAAGATTTCAATTTCATTAAAAAGGTCTTGGAAATTAGAGAAAAGGCAGAAATGTGTTCTCTTCATGCTGCTTAAAGGGAATTGTGTTGGGTTTTTTCAATCCAACAATATGAAATTTTTAAAGACAAGGAATAGAGAGTATTCAGTATTCAGTATGCGGTCTCTATATCTGTAGAAATGTCAGTCTTCAGGGAACAACTGAAATATTGATTCTGACTGCAGCAGAAGGGACACTTGGGGCAGGGGGCTTGAGATAGAGAAGGAAGTTTTCCAACATACTAGTACAGAAAACAGCGCATTGTGATGACCAGTAACTCCATGCTATTCCTCTGTATCCTGCTATTCCTCTGTATACCTAGATGACTATGCAACTTCTTTGGTGTTACAAGTGAGAGTAACATGGCATTGTGCACAATTGCTCAAGTTATAAAACATTGTTGGTTGTGTAGAGAGATTTGTTTTAGAATTAGAATTGTACAAGTCTTGTGCATAGCACAGTGCAGAAATAGAAGAAATTAAGTATCCAGTCCTTAAAAAAGTCTGCCTAGGAAAAACAACAAATAGAATGCTAAAAGTTAGAAAATACTAAATGCCAGAGTTTAGACCCACAACTGCTAAAGCAAATACTTCACCTTTTATACCTTAATTACATGAGTACTGATTCTGTGACAAATCCATCTCTGGCTGGGCTAAAAGAAAAATATGAGTAAAGCAACTTGTGTTCAACATCAAATAATGAGAAAACTTCCAATGCTTCCCACAGCTGAGGATTAAGCTCAAAACATTTATGGAAATTCATAAGAAATTACAGCTCCTAATGAAGAGGAAAGGGTCTTGTAAATTTTTAATATGAACTATACAGACAATTACATTAAATAAGATTTAATTATACCATGAAATATTTAGTGTTTTCCTCTATGTTAAGTATTATTTTGAACATAGCTCTAGAAAGATTTGAAAGCTTAAGAGATACCTGGAAACAAAACAGGAACACTTATTAAAAATAAAAAATAAAAACTGACAATATAATCATAGTATAGACCGGTGTTTCCATCTTTACATAAAATTGGAAATATTTTGGTCAGCTATTGCATTTTATTTTCTCTATGAATAGAGGCATAACATAATAAATACTTTGTGCATTATGTTTAATTAATAGAAAAATAGCTCATGTATTATAGATTTCATTTTAACAAGTATATCATATAATCTACAATTAACATCAAAGTTTTGGCGGAAATGCATAACTATTTATTAGTGTCTACATTTACTTTCTATTATGCCAAACCTAACCAGCCATATATTTACTATCATCCACGATGTGACTAGCTAATTAATCCGCTTGTGAAGTGCTATTATTTCCTAAATTGTGTGCTATTGCTATTTTTGTTATATCGCTCTTTGGTCCAACAATACTCCACAATTAGGGGATGTCAGTTTTCCTCCAGAAAATGCAATGGCTTTTGTTCATTCTAGTCTTCAGCACTGATCCCACCCAAAAGCCTGTCCCACCTGCCTACACACCAGCCTATGGTTGCTGGGACTTCAAACTGTAATCGAAGCATATTCCCAAAAGCAGTGGAATACCCCAGAACAGCTATAATGTGATAAGATAGTTGTTATTCTTTAAAACGAACATTTATTATGCCATGGCAGTCTTCCTTGTAGTATCTGAAGCACTGGACAACACATCTGTGACTCAGACCCACTGATTTCACTGAGGTTCGTGAGAATTAGGTGCCTGATCACCATCAAGCAAGGTTTTTTTTACCCTAAGAATGAACAAAATACTTTATACATCTCTTATGGCCAATGTTCAATATCCAAAAAAGACACCAAGGGTTTACCTGGCTTCCAGATGAGAAAGGGCAGGCAGAGTATCTGGGGCAGTGAGCTGGAAACCACTGGGGATCCCATAAAAACATTCAGGACAAGTCCTTCCTGGGCTGTCATCTCCTCGTGAATGGGAATGAGTGCTATGGTGGTAACCCTGAAAGAAGAGGTATCATATTTTGTAAATGGGAGGTCTGTCTTTACATTTAATACAGTTAATCCATGTGCTGACTCATATCTATATCAATTTTTTAATATGTATATTTGCATGTGCACACACAGTTGTCTGGATGTGCACACACACACACACACACACACACACATACAATCTGTACAGAAGCAAATCCTTCAACTTCACAAATCAGGAATACAGATTATTCTTATTTCTGCAGGGCATGATCACAATTTGTAGAAGAAAGAGGAGAGGAGTTTGCACCGCTGTTTGGCACGGAGAGTGGCCGTGCTAAGACGATCTGTTTTCTGCAGGCATCTCCCGGTTGAGGTGCCATGTGACTTAACACAGGGCTTGCAGCCTGCTCCCCTGTACTGGTGGAGTTTGGCATATAGAAAGGGCAGTGACACTCTGTATATTCACACCCAGCAATTCTTAATGTTTTATTGCATAATTTGTCACAGAAGGAGTTGTTATTATTAGTTTTCAATACAAAATGGGTCTGCTGTTTGTCTACGGTAAGCTGTTTAAAAGTTCTGTTCGCAGCACATACCAATTGTAATTTCCTGCTCATTGCAACCTGCATGTCTAGCTGGTCTCTCAGCTTCTAAACCTGCCTTTCTGTTCCATTCTACAGCTTTTCTCTGCCCTTTTCCACCATTTTCTCCTACCATTTCCTTTTAATTTTCTCATTTTAATATCTTTTTCCTTTCTCTACAACAACTTGTTAGCTTTTCCTTCTACCTACTCTGCTAGGCTGCAGTTTTGATTTGTTCTTTTTCCATTTTATTTGGAGACCAATAAAGGAGGGAGCCCAGCAAGTGGACCCATGTACATGCTGGCTGGGAGGCAGCACAAGGACTGATGCACTGGAACCACCTGCCCCACACGCTGTGTGGTGAGGGGGCTTGAAAGAGAACAATTACATATGAGGAGCCTGTAGCTCCAGGAGAGAAGCTGTAGTAAAGCACAGGCAGGCAACAGCCTGGTCTCGGAGAATATGAGCAAATAAACCTGCCCAGGGATGAGAGAGAGAACTGCAGTTTGCTGCAGCTCAGAAACTCCAAATTAACCAAAGCAAATCCCACAAGCCAGCACGGACCTGCAAGTGCATGGCAGGAAAGAGAGGAGGAGATACTCAGACACCTTTTTTTTTGCTGTTCAGTCTCAGCTTGTTTCTTTGAGATTTTATTTTTTTTTAAGAAGGTAACTAGACAAATTTGAACTTTAGAGAAAAAAACTTTTTTTTTTTTTTATTATTATTTAAAGCATTCTGCCCTTTATTGGAAGCTCACAACCAGGAAGAGGCAAGGGCAGACCCATTTTGGAGTGAGCTGGTTTGGTGGTCTTATCACATCTGCCCTGGGAAGCAGAGATGCCATACCTATTTCTGAGGTATGAGCTGGTTCCCTGGTTAGCACACGGGGAGGTGGAAGACATCATAAAGGGTTAGAAGTATAAATTCCTCAAACTCATACTCAGGAACCTTCCTGGGCATTATGCCAGAACTTGTATTTAGTGAAAGTTATGGCTTAGCCTTAAAATACACTCCCTCCTTCTATTTTCTCTTTTCCAACCAGTAAACTGGGCACAGTAGACCTCACCTTTACTTTATAAGGTGTGGAACGATCACCTATGCATCTCTCCCCACTGGTATGCAGTTGCCTGCTTTGGACCAGCACCCGTGGACAGAAAAAGTGGTCAGCCACTGTGACCACAGTCTCCATCAGGCTTTATAACACATTTTACAGTACTTGGCACCCCCAATTTTAAATTTTGTCACCTCAAACTTATTGCCATGCACATGGACAGGAGGAGAGAGGGAGAAGAAGCTGCTGGGGCCAGTACACAGTGGTATTCATTGAGGGCACTGGGTTCAAATTTATGCTTTGAAGACGTAGTGAGTTGAAAGTAAGTATCAATTTACTATGATAACTTACAAACTTTTTCTAGAACACTACTTACTGATCAATTAAACATGTGTCAGTGTTAACTTTGATGTTCCTTAAAGGAACTTCCACAGCAGTGAAAGTCTCTAACATTTGGGGATTTTATTCTCATTACAAATATATCTTAAAATGGGAACTATTCTCTCAGTGCCTGGACAGCCATTTTTAGAGCACCCTCAGCATCTGAGTGCTGCCTCTAAATACTGATACACGTGGTTGGGGTTTTACTTATTTCATTTTCTATCCTTACAAGCCATCATCACTGCATCACAAGCTGATTTTCCTCCATCTCAGTCAAAGAAACTAGTCCCATAGATGAGCCTCAGCTACCTCTTTTCTGGATGCTATTTGTCTTAATCAATTTTTTTGACACATAAAAAATTAACCAAAGCAAATACACAGCAAAGAAAAGCAGAGAAAACAAACCAAGTAGCCTGCTGAGAGCTTGAGTGTATCTACCCAGAAGGTCATGATGGTCTATGCCTGATTGTAAGAGCATTTGTAGCCACACCATTGAATTGAAGACAATAAAGGCAATGCAGTCCCATGATCTGGGCAGTGTAGACAGCTACAGGTGCCTCCCACCACTCTGTGGATCTCTGTCAGGGAGGACATCTGAAAGTGGTGGGAGGCTCTGTGGGTAGGGTGCAGGGCCAGGTTTGGTGGGCACAGGGTATAACCACATACAGCACATTTTATGTTCTTTATAACAGAGAAAAATGAAAGTCAGTCAAGTGGAAGGAGCAGAATTAAAAACAGAACAATTTTGCAACTAGCAGAGGAGAAACAAAAATAAGGTTTGGCTAGAGATCAGCTTTAACTCAGAGGCAAATCCAACAGACGCTAGTGCTAGCATTTAGCTATTATCCCTACAGTGACAGGGAAAAACATCAAAATAGATAATTTCCTCTGTGCCTGAAATAGGCCTTTGTCCTAGCTCCACACATGCACAACCTGGACTGGATAATACAACCATCCTCATCACGGCACTGATGCTCTGACAAGGAGCTTTGTGAGTAAAGCAAGGGAAGGTTTATCATCATAGGTCTAGATATCGGTCCTAAGAATACTTTCCATTTTAGTTTGTTCATTAAGATGGATTCACTCTGCAAGACTTCCTTAGCACCAGACTGAAAACAAACTAATGCTTTCCCTTCACCCATACCCTTTATGGTCTTTGCATAGACTTTTCAATAGCACACAAAATAGTTTGACATGTACCTGTATACAAAATGGCATTTTCACACATAAAAATTAAAGAAAATTCAGTTCTTTACAGCAGTACCTGAGAAGCCTGAGATAAAATATGCTGGTTGAATTTAAAATTATTTCTGCCATAACAAAAAACTTTTCCAGGGACAGAGGCTCGGATAAATCAGCACAGCTCCTCTGGAGTGAACTGAGCCATGACTGTGCACGCTCCAGCTAGAGATTTTGTCCATAGCAGATACCTCTGCAGACTGATCCTGATCCTAGTGAAGTCATCCATCAAATCCCAGATACTTTCAGTAGGGCAGGATTGATCCCAGCATGTAAATATATTGAATTGTTGAAAAGATGAAGGAAGAAAAAAGACATCGCAAAGTTCCTGGTTTGCTAAGCAGATGGGAGAAAGAAGGCCAATTATAGCATAAAGCGTCATTTCACTAGAAGACCTGTGAGTGCTGGAAGAGCTTGGAACAGAGGGGATCTTGCTTTGCCATGTGGAGTCTCTGGGAAACAAAAGGAAGTGTGTGACTGAAATGAAGACAGGCAGAATGCAATATTTTCCTTTGATGTGTAAACAGATTTAATGTAACAAAAAAATCAATGAGGAAACTCTCCAAAGGAGAGTATTTTAATGTGTTATCATATTTCACATAGATTTCATAAAAATTCAATTTCAATTATAGCACAGTTTACAAACAGCGCTGTGCCTCCCTGGAAAACATATGGCCATCAAAACTTCAAACAAAATACTGCCAAAGTCGCTCATAAAAAATAAATAGCCATAAGCCAGTGTGTTATTGTCCTTTTAATGTTTGTTGAATGCCTATAATTCTTCTTGTGTCTGCTTTGGCTGTCAGCTTTCTGACACTCAGGTCTCCCATTCACACACCTCCCCTTGAAGATGTCTCAGAGCAGGAGCTGTGCTGTGAACAGTGCTTAATTATGTTGGATATTATCTTACATCTCCAGCTGGGCTGCTGCAGAAAAAGAAATCAAATAAATAACCACACACACCCCCAAAATAGCAGTGTAGCAGCAGCAGGGAGAGACTGAGCTGAGGCGTGGGCCAGCATTGTAGTGGCTGCTGGAAGAGGAGGAATGAGCTCTAACCGAGACAGAAGCAACTGGTTTCCTGAGAGCTCTGGGCTCCATCCACCAGCTCCTGCCTTAGTAAATTAATAATCCTCTTCATGGCTTGCTTTGCCCCTCCTGTCCAGTAAAATGAGATAGCCCATAACTCTGTCAAAGCTTGGGCACGTGAGCTGGGTAAGGAGGCACCTTGTGTCTAGCCCTGCTGCAAGAGGCAGGACAGAGCTGGGCGCCAGCCCTGTACAGGATCAAAGAGAGCGTTATGCATGCAGGTAGGGACCTATTTTCATACTTTTGTCGAGGGATTAGATCAAAGTGAATTTTGAGCTTTTGCAGGGCTCAGTGCTGTTTAATATACTGCGTTGTGCAACAAAAGGGCATTTACATCTTACACAAAAGTTGCTGAAAATAGATCAAAACATTCAGTGTTGGTCTTGCAGCTTGCTTTTTCCACCTGGGTTAGGAGTTGCAAGGTGGATAGAACCGAGGGTAAAATTCCAAGCAGGAAGGCAAAGATGGCTTTGGAGCAACACAGTCAGCCAATGTGCAGCTTTGACAGCTGTACCCCAATGCCTGCCACTGGGAGATGTGTGTGACAAACCCCTTCTCATGCAACTGGCATATAGTGACAATCATGCGGAATAGAAGAAATGCTTTACCCCCACTTTTAACTTCAAGAAGAGTCACTATGCCTCACTGTGCGCTTTCCAGCTAATGGAGAGATGAGCTTCTTCCATTAACAGTAGAACTCTGCCCTTTTTTCAAAGGAGACTTTTATCTTGTGTTCTTTAAGGGCTTCCTGCTGTTAGATGGAGACCAGCATGGACAAGTGAAGGGATGCCATGGCTGGAGGAGAAGGTGCCCCATCCCTTGCTGAGCTTTAGCCCCTGTGCAGTCCCAGAGAAGGGTACAAGGGAGAGCTGGGAGAAACTGCTCTTGATTCAGGGCTGGGGGAAAGCAGGGCAAAGGCAACATTCAGGGAAGAGTCACCCTCCTGGGTAACACTACCTCACACCTTCAGGTCCCAGACGTACAGTGGGAATACAGCGGACAGCTACTGATTATACGGGTTTTGCAATGTACTTGGGCCAGAGAAAGAAACTTGGGGTAGAGGAGGTGATTATGGAGCAAGTGCTGATAAAACACCAGGAATGCAGCAGAAGAAATGAAAAAAAGAAATATATGGAAGAAGGACAACATTATTGATAGCATTAGTGAGGTGTAACCATGGGGGAAGATAACATGATGTATGCTGGCAAGGGAGAAAGAGCTCACAAAACTGATGTATTTTAGCTGTGAGCAAGAGGACACTGTTCAGAGCAATTACTTTTCCTTGGTACTCACCTGTCTAGCAAAGCCCGTGTGATGTGATGTGATGGCAGGCAGTGGTGCTGGCTGCACCTCTGTGAGGATGTTACAGCTGGTACTCACAAATTTTGCTCCACTTTCACTGCAACACAGTACAGGTATCCTACATAAATATAAAGAAGAACAAAAATAATGTCTCCTTAATAGTAGACGGCACCTAAGCTAGAGGTTTTTTTCAGAAAGGGTATAAAATGTATCATTGCTACCCTCCCACTGGCATTAATGTGTTGTCTCAAAATATGCCTGATCCTGACTTTAGGATGTGTATCCCTTGGCCAAACATCCACATGTCTGTCGTTAGGATTTTACAGAAAACCATTTAGTGGTAAGGTTTTCCCACAAGTAGTTTTTCTCCTCACTAAATGAGCCATTTTGACAGCTTCTTGACCATCTTTCCAGGTGAGCTCTTAGGGACAGTCTGGTATTATGCCTCCTCAGTGTAAACAGCCACCAGCTGTGTGGTTTTGGTCACTTCTGGAATAATAAAGATGAAAAAGAAATACTGATTTTTTTTGTTGTTGTTATTTTTCCTATTATGAGCAATGGTAGCTCAGCTCACAGTAGACATCATAGGAATACTAAAATAGATCATGCCCCGAGGGCCCGAGAAAGTAACAATAATTAAATGTTAAATACAAATGCATGACACTTTCAAGGTAGTTCAAACCAGTTTCATCAATAAATATCATTATACAGAAACACAGGTCTCATAGCATCTTCCGAAAGAACTTAAAATGATGGGAAAACTTCAAGTACAATTACAACAGTGATAGTATCACGGTGCATAGGAATGTACATTTCTGCACATTAATTATTCTCCTTACAACCTACCATCTGGGTCTCTCCTGTGAGGGCAAATTTATTCTGATAATTTCCAATCCTTCTTTTAGAGATCTGTAATGTCAATGCAGCTTGAATCCTTAAAAACCATGAATCCGCACTGAGATGAAAGCCCTGGAGCACATTTGTATGTGTGTGCATTGAATCAGTCTCACCCCTAAATGCAAAATCCCAGAATCTGCAGCAGTTTTGGATCAGACATAACGGGCTTTTAAAATTTTTTTACTTCAGTTTCCTCCTACCCTGTTAGCTAAGCACCTTCCTACCCATGGGCAGGCAGTGGTAGGGTGGGAGGCTTGGGTGTTGGGAGGGAAGGAGTTTGGGTCTGCATGCTACAGAAGAAAACATAGAATAATAGAATGCATTGGGTTGGAAGGAACCTTCCAAAGTTTGGGTCTGCGTGCTACAGAAGAAAACAACCTCATACCTGCATAAAAGAAAGCATCGAGTTAGTATCTAAGTGCTCTTAAATATGTTAAGAATTGTGAAGAGGAGATTGGCCACCCTGATTAACCTATAAACAGCCAGACTATATTAGCTGACAAATAACAGAGAGCATCTGAAACACTAACAGGAAGGGCAAAATAAAGAAAAACAAACACGAAGGTAATGGAGGCATAAAAACACCTTAATTAGCAGATAAATCAGTGGCCTTGCTCTGCATGGGAGGTGGGACTGGAGCCCTGCAGGGGACTGTGCCATGGGCTGTGAAGAGCAATGATATTTTGGGGGCTCCTCAGAGAGTACTGCTTGTCTCCAGGACAAGGCTGAGGGAGAGAAAAGTAGCTCAGATATGTCACCTCCAGTTTTCTAGCTCCTTCCAGCTACAGCAACAGAGAAATATATCCTTTTCCCTCCCAAAAACTCTCCAAGGATCCACAATAGTAAAATTAGAAAGCTCTAACCTGACATTTATAAAGAGGAATATAAAATATTGTGGTAGTGGGTAAGCAGTTGGTTAAATCAGGCTGGAAAGCCAGAACAATGACATCCCATGTGATGAAGTGCAGCCAGGAGGATATAACAGCTGCAGAGAAAAGTGTGGAGCCCAGAGGTGGCTGAGAGGGAAAACTCACTGCTTTCCCAGAATGCTGTGGCAACATGTATGCTTGACAATGCATCCTTGGTCATGCATAGAGGGAAGAGAGAAAGGAGCAGAGGACGCAGCTATGGACCTCCAGGCAAGGCGAGGAGGAAGAAGTGACTTTGCAAAACCAAGACAGACTTGTAAGAACTTATGACCTCTGAGGTACACCCAGGGTTGACATTATGCAACCGCTATGGGAATCACTTAGAGATGTCACCGGCAGAAGACAACATTCAGAGAGGTGCAGTAACCCCAGGAAAATGTTGGGTTTGTGCAGATCACCCTTGGGCACTTTTCCCCAGCAGAGGAGCAAACCAGCTTGGGTCAGAGCTTCTGTACCCTGGCCAAGATGGTGGAAGAAGTTGGCATGAAAGAAAGCTGTGCTGGATTTTAATGAGCCTGCCCATGAGCAAATGTGAAACGAATAAAAGACAGCTGATAAAAACTAATTATTACTTAAAATAATTCAGTACAAATGTGTTTAATACACAGTTATGAAAGAAGGGATTTAACATCTATTCCAATAAAACCTATGTCAAATGACTGCCAAGCCCAACATGGATAATTAAAGCATGGCATTGAGACAGCGTGGCATGTATAGAAAGCAATAAACAGCTTTTGTAGTTGATTAAGCAGCAAAGGATGGGTCTTTCAAGTTGGCACAGGAGATATTTGCTGTAAGTACACCTCAGAGTCACAAGTATTAATACTCCAATCAGGAAGGTTTGTTCAGCTTACCTTCTCCAAACCAGGAGCAGCAAGCGCACAGGCAAATAAATTTGCATCTTGGCAAGGGTGGCCATGGTCATGATCAAGACTGGGAAGTGGCTGATGTGTGGACCAGAGATGAGCTGGGCCTCTGAAAGTCTGTAAAAGCATTTGAAAATAGGCACTTGTTTTGTTGCAGTTGTTTGGCTTTTCCTCCTCCATTTCACAAATGCTCCTGCTGGTTTTTAGACAGAGGAAAACCATGCCAGAGCTGAAGATGACTTTGGGAACGTGGAGGCTCATTCTTAGACAGCCTGGCTCCTGTTTCTCATAGCTTTCAGCCATCATCCTCAGCAGCAGCCAGACATGCCATATGAGAGTCAGGATAAGCACACATATGAGCAAAGTGCCTTACCCCAACTTGTTTCTATAGACAAAGAAACTACAATAGAAAAGCAAGAGGAGCATTGTATGCATTTCACAATGCCCTGCCATTAACAACAGCCTCCTGCAGCCTTTATTCCTCAGCAAATAGTTTTACTGAACAATTTACTGGGGCTACAGAGAATGAAAGCTGAGATTGGGTGAATTTTCGCTTTCCACCTTGCTGTGTTCATTAAGCATAATTAACCCTCTATGTGAGAGTACCACCAGCTGTGTCTTTACACTGCTCTATTATCTGTTATGCCACAACCAGCAGTGACACCTGTAGCTCAGGATTTATGAGCATAGTTCATATTGTTCACTAAGAGTCCCACACTAACAGAATATTTTCATGAATAAGACATATACAGCCCAGACGAAAAAGGGTAAGGTAGAAAGGCAAAACTTTTGTAATGCCTTTTCTTTCTCTTTTAAGTGACAGCACCATGTTTCCCAGCTGTATCTACATGGTAAACAGTATAGGAAATGAAATCAAATGAATTCTGCTCAAAATATCAGCAGAGAAGAGAGAAGAGAGAAGAAAGAGAGAAGAGAGAAGAAAGAGAGAAGAGAGAAGAAAGAGAGAAGAGAGAAGAAAGAGAGAAGAGAGAAGAGAGAGAGAAGAGAGAGAGGAGAGAAGAGAGAGGAGAGAGAGAGAAGAGGAGAGAAGAGGAGAGAAGAGGAGAGAAGAGGAGAGAAGAGAAGAGGAGAGAAGAGAGAGAAGAGAGAGAAGAGAGAGAAGAGAGAAGAGAGAAGAGAGAGAAGAGAGAGAAGAGAGAAAAGAGAGAAGAGAGAAAAGAGAAAGAGAGAGAAGAGGGCAGGAGAGGAGAGAAGAAATGCAATCTGTATACTGGTGTAAGAGTATTAATGGCAAAACCAAGAGAAGTTACAGGATACAAGGGCTCATCAGCAGAGCTAATTGTCCCTCATGAATGGATAATATATATAAAACATTATTATTTATATAGGAACTGGATTGCTGAAGGACGATAAAAATCACCTGGTTGTGCCAGGTGGAGCGAAGAGGCAGGGTGGGTGGAAAGGTAGGGACACAGTTTTAATGATCTTGTGCTGCTTTCAGCTAACAGTCCAAGTTCTGTGGGCTCGGGATCCATGCAAGGCTCCCTGTCAAATCTATACTGAACTTGAAGGTAGCAGAGAAAAGCAGCAATTCAAAATGAGTTTTAGAAATGAAGCTGCACTTTCATTTTCATAACAATGGATTTTTTAAAAGGTATGTCAAAGAGAACTGAATTTAGATCCATGAATACAACAGTAAGTGATATAACTCAAGTTAATTAAATTCTCTGTCTCCCAAGAACTAGATATTTTCTTTCTTCAGCTGATACATGCTATATATTGTAGGCTTGGTTAAATCTAGGCATCCACTTTAGATCAATGTGTTTTCCTAGTGAAACTATGCCGAATACACTTCAAATGTACAAAATATTCTCATGAGTTAAAGCTATTAAGAATGAAGAAGATGGGAAAGTAAATACCGTGTGAATACATTTGATATTCTTTTCTGTGAAATTTTGGTGTGTATATATAGGAGTGCTCCTCACCAAGACCAGCCTGTGCTTCAGGAGGTGAGTGTATCTCTGGTCTCTCCACTTTGGGTGACACTAATTATGGGGCAGCAAAAAGCTCCATCAATGCACAAAAGAGCCCATGGGACCAGAAAATGGGCAAACAGTTACTTCCAGAATTAAATCACTTAGAGTCCTGAGGTGTACATGGGAAAAATAAGCTTTTCTCCAGGCTTTTTGGAGAAGATGGGCCTGCTCTGGCAGGGTGACAGAAGACCTGCTGTCTTTTTGGCCTTTGGCCTTTAAGTATCATTTCACATCCAGATGCCCATCAGCAGTGTCCAAACAATGTTAATTACAGTGACATTAGTATTACTGTTGTCCTTGAAAAATGAAAGTTAAAAAGATGCATGTAAGTATCAGCAAACCATAGTGCAACAGGGTTTTACAAGCACTTTAAAATATGTAATTTTTCAATTTTTTCACTTGAGTACTCTCAATAGTAATATTGTGTGTTCTTACAAGGGTTTCAGACTGCAGATTTATGCTTTAGTGTGAACTACACTGCTACCTTCAGCAGTAAACTTGGTTCAGAAAAAAATAGAAGTCTCATGTGCCCTGACTGCACAGTGAACCTAAAAAAAAACCCTATCATTAACAAGCAAGTTTGCTACACAGAATTTTGAGCAGTCTTTAATTTCCATCCTACATTCTCACACACACTGGATGGCGAACTCCAGGTTTGCCCACATCCAGAGACAGAATTTTAAATTCTCGGGCATAAAGAAATGGATTTAATCAGCTCAAAGCACGATGATAAAATAGTTAAGTAGATTAGATTAAAATTCCACACTTGCAATGTTTTATGTGCAAAGCCATTTAGTCCTATGGGTGGCATTTTTCTTTGCCATAGTCTCAGGAAAGCACCACAAGCAGCTGTGTTACGTACACTGAATACATGTTACTTATATCATACACCTCAGCTCCTGGCAAACTTAGAATTCAGAGTACTCATAAAGAGTAGGTTATGTACACATACATTTCCTATTAGAAATTTAATTACATGAGACCAGGCTATGAAAACTAGACATTTTGTTTCTTGCCCATATGCCTGGACTTTAGAAGTCATCCATGTTTCTGTGGCAAAATAGCCCCAAATATTCTGAAACTCCTAAAAACTCCATCACCACATCCCACACACACAAGAAATACTTACAGAAGTGCATTTCAACACTGAAATACAAATCTAAGCAGAATGATGAGCAATATCAAGTAAAGTAGGTCCATCTCTGTGGTGATTGCTGCCGAGTTTCCCCCAGCTTGGCAAGCAGAATGGGTATGGAGAATGCTTAAAAGCATTCAAAACTGAAATTACAGGAGATAAGGTAGGATAATGGAGCACTTTGGTTTGCAAGGCTGCTGTAGGTTAGGTCAGACAGCATTTTCAGTGGAAAGGAACAATTTCTATGAAGTCATAGCAATGAAAACTAAAATGCAAGGATGCCTTTATTATCATAAACTCCCATTCCCCTATGCATTCTTTAGAAATACAACTTCTCAGGAACTCCACTACTTTGTAAGTTTACCATAGTCTCCTGGTTGCCTCAAAGCAAATATGTATCTTTGCACAAAGTGCGTAGGCAGCCCATTGCCTCTCAAGGGAAGTGAACCAGCCGAGCCAGCCATCCTTTGTAACTCGTGTGTCTGATCCCCAGAGAAGGTCAGCACCAAGTGGATGCTAAAGTAAATGCAAGAGCCATCAGGAGGAGAAATGAAAGAATTTCAGTTCCTCAGGGCCAGGTGACAATGAGAGTGGTGGTGAAGGTGAAGAGAGAGAGGAGGGAACTGGAGTACAAGTTAAGGGCCCCTGAAACCAGCTGGAGAGAAAAAGGGTATGATCATTGTGATTACACAGAACAGACCTAATGCTTTATTCAAGTACAGCATTTACACAGAAGCTTTTTTCCTCACTTTAGGAAAGTAATGTGTTGGTCAGGGCATTCCTGGGGTTACTCTGCATACCTTCACTCTTCTTACCTGCTTTTCTGATCTCTGAAATCCTGGTTTTGGCTTAAATGCAGGGAGAGAGGGTGGGAGGTGGTGGTGAACAAACCCAAAAACTCAACAACAAAACCCCTAAATACCTCATTAGAAGACCTGGGAACATGGCAAGACATCAGCTATTTGAACTGTCATCCCAGACAAAGCCTCTGCCTGTTAAAGAAAACAACTCTTTTCTTCCAGCAGCCTTATAGGCTGAGTCTCTTAATCCACCAGAAAATTCAGTCATTATCAGTCATACAGGAGGAGCAATACAAATGCTATTTAAAAAAAAAAATTGTAAAAATATAATGCTATTTTTTTTTTGCTGAAGGTTTACCGTATTCAGCCAACTCTTAAATATAAAACCCCCAAGCACAGCTCAGCAGTGCACCAAACTCCTGGAGTATTTGTGATTTTCTACCCCCAATGTTCTCTGAAATATCCTGGATTGCTCTTCCTCAGCCGCCTTTTCTGCAGCCACAGTATCTGCTGTTGTACTTATTACAGTCAGTTGTTAGTGCTAAACTGTTAATGGACTCACTCATCTCGGGAGCTATAAATGCAGCACATCATTGCTTTCTTGCTGATGCTATGAGTATCATCAGACAACTTAATCACACACGTACCTATGGCTCTGCATTTAAAATACAGTTGAATAATGTTGTGCCCATTAAATGCAGCCTGTTACACAGGTAAAATATGTGACTTGCAGCTTATTGCCATAATTTTTACCCTAGAAAATGAAATGGTACTGTTTTGAAATAAAACATGAAAACAAATGTTACCAGTGTTTGGCTGAATTCTGTGGTGAATGTTGCACCTCTTAAGAAGTTTTCAACCACCTATGAACTGCTTTTTTACCAAGCCCACAGAATCATAGTCCCCATGGCCTGAACAGCATTAACTTCTAGACTGACCCCTTCAATAACATAAGAACTACTTGAATCAAATCTTGGCTGAATTACAGCATTATCTGTTTAGACATAACATTTAATTTTGTTTTAAAAATGTCCAGTGATAGAGATTGCAGCAATGGCACTTGGTAATTTGATTGCCTAGTATATATCCTCACTGATCAAAACCAAAACATCAGAACTAAAAAAATACTTTTCTATCATGAACATCATCAAATTTCACTCATCTGATTCTAAATTAATCCCATGGATTTCAAGACTCACCTATACTTTTGTCTCAAGGAGGGCTCTATAGACTGTGATCAAATGAGCCGTTTAGCTGTTCTTTGTGGTCAGAAGATTGCAAAGCCATAGGTATTTTGTTTTGTCAATGACCGTTCCAGTCCCACAGCTTAGCTATGCCCTTCCTTCAGTGCCCTGTTCAAGATACTCTTAAATTTCATCAAGTAGGTGTTTCAATTTATTACACTGAGGAGTTTTGTTGCACTATTGGCATCACTGTTTCATTACCTATGTTACTGACCTGATAAGATAGATTCAGCCTGCTGTTGTGAAATAAGGCAGGGTAGGAGAGTCAGCAGAGACCTTCCTCAAAGCTGACGAAGCTCAGACGTTTCTCTGGCAGACATGATTAGGAATTCTTTGTAGGACCAAGTCTTGTTTTTATAAGTATAGATATAATGAAACTAGATACATTGGCTATACTGGATACATTAGATAGCATCTACGTGATTCTCTGCTGTCTAGAGCTTTGTAGAGATATTACCTCTTGCCTTTTTTCAGATATAGATATAGCCTTGTTGGTTTTTTTTTTTTTTCTGAAATATGAAGACATTAGCTCACAGTGCCACTTCAGTTTGAGGGGTTTTCTTACAGATTACGCCTAGCATCAGCAAGAGATCAATGCATGTTTTCATTTACAGAGTAAGATTTATAAGCAAAGAAGTGACAATAGAGGATTGTGTGTTCAGCTGGACTGCAGTAAGGAGGAGACAGGAAGGAAAGTGGCCCCATGAGTCCCATGTTGCTCATGGACAGCATGGTCCAGAGCTGCAGTGACAGAGGAAAACATGACACTGTTTAGAGCTGCCACCCGCACTCTTGTTGGGGATGCTATTCCAGCAATTACCTTCATGCTCATGAGACACACAGCAGGCCCGAGATGTGTACACTACAATGGGGTCATCTTCTCTGCTTCACTTTAAATCTTCACTTTCTTAAAGGCTGTAGAAAGAGGTATAGTTTGTCCATGATGGATAAGACAAGCAGTTTTAAACTTCAGCAGTGGAAATGTAGATGTATGCATGACAGAAAAAAAAAAAAAAAAAAGAAAAAAGGACAGCAAGTACTAGAATTTGTTGTTTAAGGACATTGTTGTCACTCTTCAAAAATGCTGGAGAAGTGCCCATAGAGGCTGGCTTAGCTATCACTGATGCTATTTGGGAAGGCCCCCCGAGGTCCTGTCAAGCCCTGTGATTCTGTATTTGTTACTTTTAATTAAATAGTTCCCTCCCTCAGTGCTGTCTACAGGGTTTCTGTCGTCTGTAATGAGTATGAATCTGCTTTTCTGTCATTCACATGTTGCAAAAATATCACAAACTTTAAAATTGTGATTTGAACTCTAAAAATATAGTGAATACAAGTAAAAATAACAGTTCCATACAATGAACTCTATTTCATAATATCTGTATCTGTGGAAATCAGTTAATTTCCCGGAATTCTTTTCAACTTGATGGTGAACTGTTTCACAGACAGTAGGAAGTAAAAAACCCTGTGAAAACACTAAAGAAGTAGAGATGTATTTGAGAACTTTGGAATTTGAATAAGGAAGGGTTGAAAACAATTTAACTAATAAGATACTGCTGCTGAGTGAGTCCTAGAGGTTTTAGATAAACATAGATACCCTCTAAAATATCTGAAAACAAGAATTAAAGGAAACCCATCTGATTCTTTTAATATAGATAATGTATAATATGTGATTACTGACTAGACTGCTTTTCTTGTTTAAATAGTCTAAGCAACTTGAAACAGAATATCCACTTAGCCAAAATTGATTAGTAAATAGGCAGGTACTGAGGTATAACTGTTTCCACTTGCTGCACTGGAATGCTGTTAGTATTTTTCATCTGCAAGCAGCTGAATCTGGGACACCTAATTCTGGACTCAGCCCTGTTTAGCACACCACTATTGTTTCTGATTCTAATCTTTGCATGGAAAGTGACACATCACACAATCATTGTAACAAGAGTCCCTGGAGGTATTTAGGGTTCCAGTTTGGTCCCCAGTATTGTTCAGCTTCCTGGTGAAACCTCACAGGGAAGAACACTTCCTTCTCTCCTGGTGTGTGTTGAGTCCCTCTACAGGGCTCATGCACCATCAGTGAAAGTTTATTCAGTTGCTCTGTGGAGCCTCTCAAGGATACTCTGTGAAGCCAAGGCAACAGGTAAGAGGTATTAATAATCTTCTTTCGTGGAGTGCCTGGTTGTTATCTTGTACCTTGACCTCCCTCAAAGCTCCAACCAGCTAAACAAAAATTTATACAGCAATATTTCTTCATAATATCAACATTCAAAATAGAACATGTAGTCACAAATGAACAAAATATCAAAATCAGTCTCACTCTTCCTCCTTTCTTCTTCTTCTTCTTTTTTTTTTTTTTTTTTTTTTTTTTTTTTTTTTTTGTTATTTTAGGCAACTTTCATATAGACTTCCACACATCTCCTGGAGTCTCTGTCCTTTTGCACACCTCTGCAGTGGCACCTTTGGAGACAGTCCCTTCTCAGCGCACAACATTTGCTCATGTAGCCAAGCATATTTTGCAAGTCCCCCAAAGGCTTTAAGATTTATTCTTGCTCTCTGAAACTTGCTGTTATAAGATGTGTAGGTTGTGTTCTTAATTAAGAATTGCATCATTTCACTTCCTCTAAGACACAATTGTTGCTTTATTAGGTCAAGAGCCATCTCCTTTCCTGATGGACTAATTAACTGCTTCTTGTCCCAGTGAAGGGTAATGCTT
Organism: Eurystomus gularis; assembly: GCA_013400335.1. Taxonomy (NCBI): domain Eukaryota; kingdom Metazoa; phylum Chordata; class Aves; order Coraciiformes; family Coraciidae; genus Eurystomus; species Eurystomus gularis. Next base: position 67,429 of record VZZY01016868.1, read on the forward strand.
CCTACCCTCTCCCCTTTGGAGACTCCCTGAGCAAATCTCAGTGTGAAGTGTCCTCTTCAGTGAACGTTCATATTTTACATCACGCTGCAAAAATAAACACACTTGATGTAGCATCTAAAAGCAGTTTCAGTGTTGGCAGGTTATTGTTTGTTCCTGGCTGATGTGAAAGCAATTAACCACACTGGAGTGACAATGAGTGTGGGGTGACTGACCTCAACATTTTCGTCTTTGGTGGACTGTAACAATTGTTCTGATAATAAAGATGTCCACAAAAACAGGATGTGATACGGTAATATGTGAAAAGATTCAGGCTGTCATACTGCATTTTTTGGATATGGCTATTTAAACAGACACTATAATTGCTGCTTTTAGATTACATTGTCATTATGGTCAATGTTTTGCTATTTCATTAAGCGTTAATACACTTGTTAACCTAAATTATTTTATTCCTTCATTAAAATAGTCATTTATCAAAAAATATATATTTAAGCTTATTAAGATACGAGAGAAGAAAATTCTTTTACATTATTTTCAAATAGCAAAACAAGTTACTTCCATTTTAAAATACTTGTAGCAGTAGACACAAATGCTAATGGATGTGTTCACTTCTTAGTATGAAGGAAGGTGTTTACCCTACTGATCATAGTCCCTTAGATGCAATGTAATATTGTTTGCTTCAATTTTGATATTCCTTAACAAAGGGCACTGTTGTCCAGTCAGATGTGATTAATTAGGGCTGTTCAGTGACAAGAGTTGCTGTTCAATCCTTTAACACCCATTAATTTTATCGTAAATTGCACGATGAGAGCAGTACTATAGTTTGACAGATATTTACACCTGGTAGACAATATTATAATTAGGCCTATGGACTGCTGTAGCTGTCCAGTATGATTCAGTTTTCGAAGAAACAAGTTAAGCATTTTTCTGGTCCAAAGAAGTGAGGCCAAAAACATTGGTGGTGGTGGTGTCCCCATCAGTCCTTCACGTAGCATGATGGGACACGACAATGTGTGATCTGTATTTCTTGCACAGTCCTTCAGTGCATGACGTTACTTTTTAACTGTCACCACAGTACTAGGGGATTACTTTCAGTTCTTCCACTTTCTGTGTCCCAGTGACCTTGCATATTTAATCATAATTGGGAGTCAAGTGACTTTTACGAGACATGAATGTTAATTAGCTTTCAAATTGCTGGAGAGGGTACTTTGTCTGGAGTTCCTCTGATTGCAGTAATTAATTAGTTGTGCGAGGTCAGCCTCCTGCCTTGCACAGTTCATTGAACAGCATCTTTTCAAATATTTATAAAGATGTTTTAGTACCTATCACTGAAAGCTACATTAATGTTTTAATTTTAAGCAGAAAAAAAGGACAACCTAATATTGTCTGACATAACTTCAGTAGTATATATAATAGCAATCCCAAATTAGCTATTTTATTATGTTTTATTCTATTCATGTTCATTAAGAATAAGGGAAAAAGGTATCTGATTCTTCTATATTGGAAACAAACTAAAAAAGAAAGAATTAAAGCTACGATTGTAGAATAATTTACATTAAAATAATGTTCAGGGCAATGAACTATTAGGACTTGAGAAATTTCAAGATTATTAGAATAGCTAAATATATGCAGAAAATCATCACACATCTTTCACAAAGGCTTAACATCTTCTGAAAAGTGTCAGATAAGACATATCAGGGCAGTACAATGTAAGAACCCAGTCATGTCACGAATACAAAACCTGAAGAAGGTCACTGTCTTTTTATGACAAAGCTATTTTCAGACTGCCTATTGAACTACAAAACCTTACAGGGTAGATAAGTTTTTTTTGAATCACCGCAGCTCATCACAGCCAGTTGAAAGACCACCAAAAGACCATGGGATATCCAGCCTGGAGAAGCCTTGGGAGCTCACATGCAGCATGGCTTTTACTGCACAGTGACTCTGATTATGCTGTACAAAGCCTTGCTACAAAAAAGAAGTTCAAATGACTATCAAGAATCTATAAGTAGAATATAATGACTTCGGCAGTAAGGACAGCAGTGCAGCATTACATACTTTCATACCTCATGCTATAGCAACAAATGGGCTCTGATCAGTGGAGGGTGCATGGGCCACCTTTAAACTACCTGGGTGCTACACTCCTACTATGAAAAGCAGCAAATATGATCAGATATTTGAAGCAGAGCATTTATGAGTTTACACACAAGTGCAGTATATGCACACATTGCATTTTTGGCTGGGGTAGAAGAGAGATGTTATGAGAGAGATGGATCTACAGACATGCCTGGAAAAGGGCAACCATAGCCTAATATGCAAGACAGACCTCTCATTCTACTTCACTCTCACTAGTCTATTAAGGACATCTCTTTTGATGTATTGTTATAAGGTGTGTCAGACCCCCCTCCAAGTATGTAGGAACATTACTTAAGCACTGCTTCCTTCTCCTTTTAAGAAGGAAATTGGTTATGGACCTCTAACAGCTTAAAATATTAACATGACTCATTGATGCCATGACTCATACTTCCATGAGACTGAGATTCCTGATTTACAAAATACTTATTTTCATATTATATTTCACCAAGTGTGCAGAATTTCTGTTGGGCAACTCCCAAACTGGTATTGAGCTCCCCACCTCCAACCTTTTTCAAGGTTTCCAGAATATTTATCACATTCCCATAGGCTATGAGAGCTAGCTCCCACTGGAGATGGTTTGCTAACTCACAGCAGCTACGCACCTAACAGCAAAGTTCTTAACAAGATCTGGGCTTCAGAATCAATAGATAAAAATCTTGTTTTCTTATTTCCTTCCTATTTTAAAATCACAGTGCCGGTGCATAATTCCAGCAAAGTTCTATTTGCTGTGCTTCACAGTTTCCAACATTGGATACTACTGTTTGGCATTCAGGACTCATGCAAGTCACCAGGAAGCATGTATCCCAGTAAAAAGGGCCACCTACAACCTATGTAATGCCATTTGCCAACCTCAGAGGACACCTAAACTGAGTTATCAGCATGCTGCTGTCAGACACTGTACAACAGTGATCACCATGGTATCTCAGGGAAAACTCTCTCCATTAAATTATCAAGATCCCCCCAGATACACAGGTAGAAAACCATTTTAGAGACTTGCACCAGCAAAATGCAGTACAGGATATATCCCGAACATCATTCCCCTCTGGAAAGAAACATCACTTACCTGTCACTGCTCTTCTTTAAGATGTTTTGCCTGTATGTACAGTCACACTGGAAGCATGTCTATATGCAAACACTGCAGGCACAGTATCCATAAGGAAAAGTTTAAGTTTACACTGTATTTTTTAAGATTTCATGAAAGGAAAAAGAAAGTAAACCTTTTTCTCTTTTACTTGCAAACGAAGTCACAATATTTTCCATTTCCTGTTTCTTGACAGTGAAAAAAGAAGGATGGGGCTGTGAATTACTTACAGAAAACCATTCTCCAGGAGAAAACCAAGCTTATCCACATCTGTATCAGTTTCTCAGGGGAAGGTGCAGGATACTCACCTAAACAAAGGGGAAGAGCAGACTCCTGGTTGAAGTAAGACCTGTTACAAGTGTTAACGGAGCTCCAAGTGGCTGCTCTATTATGGGAGCCAGCAAGTCTGACAAACAAGCCCAGACACAGTGAATTATCCAGGGAAACAGCTTCCAACCTGACAGTGCACCCCATAACCTCTCAGTCAGAGATACATATACCTGGTTACACTTTTCAAAAGAAAGACAGTGCTTTATAATGTCCAGTAGGGCATATGATTTGGGACAGAAGATAGAAAGCTCCATCTGGCACGCTCTCGGCTACAACCTTCCTATCAGATGTGACTGCCCTCACACCCAGCAACAACGTTCTCCTCAAAGGTTTATTCCTGCCCTTCAAATAGACCAGGACTCCATCACCCTTAGACACGACCACCACCCTATTAGCCATGTGGGTGACACCCAAATCTTATAGTAAAAAATGGAATTCAAACTTCGTATCTTAACTTTGTCTCCCACTCTTTGGACACACCAAGACTACTGAAGGTCCTGGCAGTAGGACAGGTGTTGACCTGTTACAGAACTCTGTGTATGATGGACACACACAAGTCACCAGATTTAGACATCAACACATCCAGGTATGTTGATGCAGGTGGAAATCCATTCCCTGAGGCTCAGGTACAATCCCTTCCCAAGCTCTAGAGCTGATCAGGTGGCTGAACACTGATCTGTTGAGCAGATCATGCCTTCAGCTAGTGTTGTCATGAATCCAGATGTGCTTACCTCTTTATCTCTAATGAATCATCAAACACCTACTTACAGGACAGAAGATTGTTGCTTGTACATTACCAACATGAAACACAAGTGAGAAAATGTTTGACTACACATTTTTTTCTGAAATCTTTTGAGTTGTCAACTCCTATAACCCTCAAATTATTTAAAGATTCAAAACAATTCAGTGACCAGCTTGTATAATCCTTTTTTTTTTTCCCCTCCAGATAGAACACTCACTTTAAAAGTTTATCAGTTTTAATATATCCCTTGAGGTTCCATGGCAGTTTCAGATCTTACTTTCTACTTACCTGGGAAAATGAGTTTTTACTCAGAGTAACTACACATCATTCTGATACTATACATAGTGTGTATATGTACATACCTTGTTAATAAAAAATCAGGGTTTTGGGTTTTTTTTTTGCAAAAATGGACCATTACTAGGTTTAGTAGCAGTAGTGGAGGTAGTAGGATCATTATCTTAATTCCAGGAAGAACTCATTGAACATCCTCTTGAGGCCAGAAGACAGTTCCCTCTATTGAAGTACTAGTTTGAAGACCACTGTCAGAGGTCATCAATGTGCACTAAGTGATGTGCAGCTGGCATAGGGAAGCAAAAATATGCTTTATGCTTCTTTGCTCCTTTTTGTCATCTTGTAATATGGGCACTAAATTACAAACCCTTATTTTCATCAGACCTGTATTTCACACATGTGGAGATGGTAACTGCGACAAATTAGAGAACTAGGATGATAAATTATCAGTCCCTCCATCAGCCATGCTTCTGTCCATATAAGACTTGAATAATTCCAAATGCCTTAATATTTGCAGAGATGCCCAGGGCTAAATGGACAAGATTCACTGTTGGTCTGCTTGTTCCACATGAAAAATTTCTTTATTTTGAAGGCTGATTATTTTGAGAACCTTTTATTATCACTGACATTTCTTTCCTTTATCATCTCATCCTCCAAGAAAGGGGATGCACAAGAAGATATCTGGCTTCAATCTGAGACATTACACACTTTTATGTGAAACAAATTTTCTGAAATGTGTTTACAGAAAATTTTATTATATATGTGACTGCACTGATTCTGGTCACTACGAGCCTGATAAAAAGAAAATAATTATTGTTATATTAGGAACTTCTCCAGAATCTCACTGATAGATAATAAACGTAGGTAGAACTTTTAAAGGCTTTCCACTACACCTTTCCTTCTGCACACATCAAACCCCATAACTGTCTTGGAAATGAAAGATTAAAAAAATGCACATCAAAATAAATATTCTCAAATGTGCATCCTAGTGTGTCTATCTACAGGACTGTATTCATGTTGGCTATCTTTGTTGTGCAGGATGACTAATCAAAGTAGTAAGAACATCATCCATCTTAATTTGTGATTTTTGAACTTTTGTATTCCAAATACAGTATTTATGCAAACTCTTCCATAGAACAAGAGGCCTATCATAAGACAAGAGACAATGCACTGTTACATGTAAATAAACTAGCATAACATTCGTGGAAAAAAAGAGATCCATTAGACACAATTACATAAAGTATGGCACAGATGCTCTTTTTTTCCATGTTTTGCATAGATCTTCTCCATTCAGCAAAGAATTCAAGAATCTAGTTTGTGATGGAACACATCAGGTCACCCTTCAAGCTTACATGTATTTTTTTTTCTGTTGAATGAAACTGTGGGTAATGAAAGTGAGGGAGACAGAGAGCTGCATCGTGGTCATCCAGGAACCTGGAACCATTCCTTAGCCCAAGAGTAAAAAGTAAATGAATGTGTATTTCAGGGTTAGATTTATCAGAAGTTCAATTTCCCTGAATAATTATAATACCTGATATTTATGGAACCCACAAAGTGCTTCACATTGCTAAGAAAAATTATTAGTACTGTATAAAAAAATTTTACCCTGATGAATTCAGTGAAATAGTACAGTACTAGCATTTCACATGAAATGCCATTAGTATCTTCAGGAAAGCAACCACAAAAAGCCTTGCAACTATACCCTGAAGAGACAAATGTTTTAATCAGTGATATAGGCACATTTATCCAATTTTTTTTTCTTCCAAGCTTGCATCAACTTAAAGCACACAGGAATCTGTGGCATTAATAACAGTGAGAAGGCTGTAGAAATGTAGAAAGTTAAAATTTTTGTTGTTCCTTGTAAAAGTTTATAGAATTTCCTGCCCAAAATTATTCTACCGAACTCATGAGGGCACACATACAGGTTATTGATCAGGCTCTCAATCTTTCACTCTCCAGCTCCCTGTGTGTTTTGCATAGCTACAGAGCCTAGGGATTCTGGGATTGTTAAAGGATTGTGAGAAAGAGTTCCTATGGGGAACCTGGGTAAAGTGAAAAACAAACCAAAAATCCATTGGTGATTATTACACTGATGTGCAATTTAAAGATCGTTAAGGCATGGCAATATATACACCTCCATCAAAATTCTGCCTGTAAAGACCAGATTCTGATCTAATATCCACTATTTAATAACTCCACTGATATCAACTGTGTACTTCTAAGAAAATAAATACATTACATTTTTTAAAAACTAGTTTACACTTAAGCAATTGTAAAGTAAATAAAAATATCTCACTGAAAGGAAACATGAGACATCACAATAAATAAAATTTGATCATGGTCCACGTAAGACTCCATTATTTCAAACTCATGTTACTTCTATAGCCACTAGTTAAATTTTAGTTCTACCAGAGTATTAACAATATGAGATTCTCTGCCAGAAAAGAAACAGTAATGTTTCTGAAAAGGCCAGCTACTTACGCCTCATAATAACTGTAATTATGGAAAAATTGGGGGCTAAATCCATCTTTGATTATGTCAGAGGAATAAAGGAAAATAAAGGAATAAAGGCAGAACCTGTGGAATCATAGCTATATGGTATGAAACTATTTAATACAATATTTTTAGAAAATAAAATTGTTTTAAAATTCTATTGCAGTAATATACAGCTATATACCTAAGTTATCCAAACACGTGAAGAGCTGCAAAACCATTCAAATAGAAGTTGTATAAAAAGCAAAAATTGTCATTAAGAAAAGGAATTTTGCCATGCGTACAAAGTAATGTTCTTCCCCTTCAGTTTGTTCTTCCTTAATTTTCATTTTATAGGTTAAATTTAAAAATTAGTCGACACACTGAATTAAGTATGTAGATTTTCATTTAAATAAATCAGTCAACAATTTTCTTTTATAAAGTATTTAACACTTCATTGTAGAAACATAGGCAAAATGACTATTATAACCAAAATGAAAAATACTGTTCAATTTAAAAAAATGTACTTAAACAAGAACCTGAAAAAGTTTATGATATGCATAACATTGTTCAAGCAAAATTGCACTAGTATTACATAAATCAAGAGTTTTATAAAGGCCCCAATATGGCAAAGTTTAGAAATAGGTAGTATGCATGCACAATAGTACAACAAAAATCTTTTATAAAACAGCAGTTATTTTTGTAATGCTTGTACAAAGGGAGTAAAGAGCAACCACAAACATATTTAATCTGTTAGGTTAATATATTATGATAGCTAAAAGTCAGTCATGTCTAGCAGAGGAAGGAAGAGTCCTCCACAGTATATGTGTGAACAAGTCTTTTGTGCCTTTAAAGTTATGTAAAAAATATTTTGATTCAGTTCAAATCTGAAAGGAACTGTATACTTTATTTCCATCAAAATTAAAAAAGGTGAGTCAGATTTTTCTTCTTAGCAACAACAGAAAGCAAACCAGGTCAGAGCAAGTGCTGGAAACTGATACTGATGCTTTTCACTTTTGATAATTGGATTTTGATACTTAACCCAGACTGTTGAAACTCAGGCTTAGGTAAGGTTTCATTAATATGCAATTTAGTTATGTTTTACCTCCGCAATATCAGAGTTTAACTTTGTTTAAAGAAACTGCCGTGTTTGTATTCTTTAGCATCTCTAAATAAGTATGACTTTTTTGTGATTGTCAAAACTGAATGCTGTGATCATCTGTGTGTGCTTCAGGTTTGGGTTTTTTCCTACTGCTTGATATGTGTTGTGGAATTATTAATCCATAAGTAATACATACGATTAAGTGAATAAACATATAATGCATGTGTAGGCAATGCCCTCTTGTGCTCTAGGGTGGCTACTGTCCTACAGGACTGTTGGAGTTCATATGCTTTGTCCCACAGCAAGTAAGGTGTCAGCTTCCAAGATATATTGTTACTATGTTCTATAAGGTTTTAATAAATACAAAGCTTGTTTACATGGTATATATGTTTAGTTTATCATGTACAGTCACTGAATTTCTGAAACATAATCATTGTGTTCATGCAGATCGTTAGATGTTTCATTTCTATAGTCTTGTTTACTTCTTGGCAACCTAAAGCTAATTCAAAAGCAAGTTATGTTTGTTTGTGAAAAAGTTATCTAGCTTTATCAGGATCTGAAGAGAAATTCTAATGGGCACAAAGAAGAGAGTAGACCATTCAATCATTCTTTCACCATTTAAAATAAACAAAATTACACACTGTACTACAGCTTCCAGACTACATAATGAAAAAGTGCAGATACCATCTTCATTG
>VZZY01016868.1:78118-95535 GCA_013400335.1 Eurystomus gularis
AAAAAAAAAGGAGAAAGAAAGAAAGACACTACTCTTCTATATTAATGGAACATAAATATGCAATCAACTGCTGTAGTAATTTATGAGAGCAGTTATAGATGTTTGTCCTCATCAAATTACAGATCTTTACATTTGTTGTAATGATTATAACCAGAAATGTAGGAACACAGAAATTTTGTTTTATTTCAATTGACAGGACTTATGATTCCATAACAATCATTATTAAGGATGATAACCACAAGATAAGAGATGCTTGGCACCTATATAGTGTCTTATGGAGTTATTAAAATTAGATATAATAGCAGGCTCTGTCCCATGATACCTCTTTGAGTGGGTACTGATAGCATAATGCAGTACAGTGAGGTACAGAAAGTAACTGGAGTGATTTGAACAACAGAAAGTTAATATTAGAAATGGGCATATATTCCAGCTTTCATCATCCATGGTTTTGTGCTCCATCAGAAATATCATACCCTATACAACTTGTTAAACTTCCAAATACAACATATTACAATCATGCAGGAATGCAAATGGCACAAAAGATGAATATATATACTGAGGCACATGAAAATAAATGTTATATTGATGTCCCTTTTTTAACATTTTAAATGTCAATGTCTGCAAATATGCCAAATCGTAGTTAAAATCTGATGCTTTATAAGTAACTATTTTGTGATAAAAATTGACAGTTGAACAATAAAAAATGCATTGCCAATATTAAAGGAAATTGTTCATTTTAGTTTATATCAAATTCCTCTAAAATAAAAGGACTTGTTTTCATTTATTTGGGAACTTTCATTTTGATAAACTTCACTAAATGCCTGTAATTACATACAAATTGCAAATATATCAAGCTACGTGCCTGTGAATGCTATGCTAAACATATATTGCTATGAAAAAGCATCACATTGCTTACTGGTCTTGCATTCCTTTGCAAAGACACATTTACAGTTTTAGATCATGTTACAATGATGAGTACAGCTGAATTTTTGTATGCAGAGGGGAATCCTTTATTTGAAATAGAAAATGCATTATTTACTGTTGTTCTTCTTTCCATCGAAAGAAGAAAAACAAAATTAAAATCAACAGAAAATGCATCTACTCAAAAATGACAAAGAAACTATCTTTAGAAAGGGGCTGTGGTGGAATGAAATGGATTTGAATTGTCATTTCTCACCCCTGTTGATAGTGGTCCTTTCAAGTCAGAGTTTAGGTAGATTGATGGAGCTGTGTGGGGAAGCTTGAATGCAGTGGGCCCTCCCCCTATGTATCTGGCCTGTATAAACAGAAGATTTTAGTTTCTGTGCTAATAGAGCATTTTCCATGTGTACTTATCAACACTGTTAAATAAACAGTGCACCAATTAAAAACATTCAGTTAGAGTGATCTACAATTAAAAAAAAATCTACTTGCAGGTATTCTCCAGCATGAAAAATTCTTGCATTCAATAACATAATAAAATTCAGTATTTTAAAATAATTTTCCATTAAGAATTGGAGCCTGACTTCAGAATAAGCGTTGGTTCAGTTGCTCTTCGTCCAGTGAGTAACTCCACTTTCAGCTTACCTCTCGTATTCAGCACACTGACTATGTGATTCAGCGCTGACATTCCTAGAGCTAACAGTAATCCGGTTATTGCTTTGTCAGAAATGCCACAGAATGATGGCTGCCCTTTGGTGTATGTCTGATTATGGAGCTCTAGGAAAGATATCGCAGCGTTACCCTGTTCATCCCATGTCACATTACTCAGGGAGTTCAATCACTGAAGAGTGGTGCTGCAGAAGTGACAGCATCTTTCACAAGAAAATGATAATACTTCCTAGCTTTGTGTAAACATTTAATCTATCTAACCAGCCAGGAATCTGAATTCTTTATGCCTCTGGAAGTTTTCATATATGAAATAAGTTAGTCTCATATGCATGCATACACTTTTTAATGCTTCAAATGGTAGGCTGTACAGTAATATATTTCCATTCAGCATTTGCAGCTAGACTAAAAAGCCAGGTTGTGATTTGGAAGCATAAGGCAGATGTGACAAAAAACTTATTTGGTAGTTTAGCTTTAACTCTATTTTAGTCAAACTAGGCACTAGGGAAAATGTCCATCATCAAGCATCAGGCAGCAAAACAGCTATTACTATATACATGACATTTATTCTGATGAAATCTAGCTTGCCTTTATATTCATCAACTAAATCTAAATATCACTGTTTTATGTTTCTATTAATTACATTTAAAGTAAAAACCTTTTTAAGACATACATAGTGATTTTGCCACTAAAAAAAAACAACCAACATTTACCTTTTCTGCATTTACAGTAAAATCTGCGGCTAAAAGACCACCTTCACTGTGATCATGGCCCACCTCATACATGTTATATGATGGATTGCCAATTTCTACATTGATTCCTCCATTTATGATGGGTTGTCTTCTGATAGTTTTTGTCCTATAATGCATAAACACAAAAAAAGAAGCTAGTGAGTTTTCAATGCATTTCTTGGATGCTTCATCCTAAAATAGTATAATTTTTATTTTATTAATCATTCAGAACAACAAGATGAAAAAGTGCTTCCTGCAGAGACAATCAGAAAATCCTTCAATTTTTCACAGTAGCAATCTGACTCTATGTGTAGATTTCACATAAGATGGAAGTAGCTTTTCACTGTTTTTTCACAATTTTACTCAGTTTGGCTGCAGTCAGTTGTAATCTGAGGACAAGCAAATGGTTTCATTATAATGCATTAAAAATGTATGAACTTCTCATAGTTCCAGTTTTTATTTCCTGCCAGTGGTTATGGGAAAGCTGAAGTTCAACCTGAATTTTTTCAAACTTTAATAAAAGACAGTCTTATTTTCAACCTTGAGTTAGGTATCAGTATAAGTGACTGAGTTGAATTGTTTTAGCTGTTGAATTCAATTCTTTTAGCTAAGGAGGTGATTTTAGTCTGAGCAATTGAAATAAACTCAAGAGGGTAATTTTTCTCAATGCAGTATGTTCTCTAGAATTACAGGGGAATAATAGGGAAGTCACAGTCAGAATGATAATAGTGAAGTCCTCGTTTGGTTGAGAAATGTGCAGTCAGTGTCTGAAATCCAATACACTAAAGGATCTGTATTTTTCAGAAATGGCATAGAAAAAAATATTTCCTAAAATAAGCACTTATCTGTAGAGTACAAGTGTTGAACACCTATACTTGACAGTCTTCTCTGAAGAGATAAAAAACTCTAAAATACATTTCAAATATTATTTTAAGAAAAAAAAAGTTCTTTAATGAGTTTAGTTCTATCTCTCTACTGAAGATCTATTATTTAAGAAGTTATTCTCAAGAACTTAAACCATTTACAGACTAGCAACTCATTTTCAGGATTTGTCTATCGCTAAATTTATAAGTACAGCAGCATGTACTGACATCCATAGAGCCTGGCAGGGTCAGCATTACTAACAGTATGATCAGGGAATGTATTTATCTTTTTGTCTTTTCAAAAAAGATTTAAAAATTAATGCTTATTAGTTAACACCAGAGTTCACAGGGGAGATACTATGTATGATGCTAGCTGATAGTAACTTAAAGGATTCTTTTACTCTGGAGGACTGAAATAGTCTCATAAATTTGCAAAAACAGATTCATCACATTTTTTGTAAAGTCCTTTACAAAAAAAGGTTTCAGAGGTGGAGTAACGAGCCCCAGAAGAAAGGAAAACCGCTGCTGAAGACCAACCAGCAGGCCAGCCACGGGTCTGCTGGCTGAATCCCAGTCCAGGTCTTCCCTAGTTGGCCATTGCTTAGTACTAGGAATCTTTCCTTGTTAAATATGCATCATGACTAACATCACTTTCTCATTTCTCTGAACACAAGAAAGTCAGCAGCTCTCTCAGATGTGTGCCTACAGTAGAAACACTCTTGCCTCCCCTGCCACCTAACGTGGCCTTTGAAGAAATGGCCAAAGTGAAAATGTCTACTAAGGCAGCTAAATTCAAGAGAACAAATGATTCACTGTTCAGTGCTGGAATTTGGCTTCGTGTGCAAGGTAGTAAAGAAATGCAGCAATGATGACAAAGATTGGGACTCTGCAGAAGATATCTGGAACATTGATGACATTTTCACCATATCTAATACAAAATTGAAAAGAACAGCAGCTAGAAACTGGAAATTCTGCACAGGCTTTATCTGAAAATATTTACAGACGCAAACAATATCAATCACATGGTTTCAATGAAATACATTAATTCTGTTTATTAAGTACACTAAGTCTCTGGATAAAATTATTGACCCTTATACAGCCTTGGCAAGATTGAGCAAACTGGATAAGAAAAGAACTAAATTGTAAATTCCAATTTTTAAGTGGAATATAAGTATAAATAATAGGCATGATTGTTCCAGCAAGAACCAAAATTCACTGCATCCAGAAACATTTTTGGTTTTGTTTTGGGTTGTTGCTTTGTTTTTTAAAATATCTGCTTAACATAAAGAAGTGAATTTTTTATATCAAAAAGATGCATATACTTTAAAGATTAACTTTTCCACTTCATATGTCTAAATAAAAGTACTTACCTTCGTTTCCTTTTGCAAAGAAATAGTCCAATTACCAGAGTAGTGATCAAAGTCACCAGTAAAACAAGAGGAACAATGATTGCAATGCTTCCTAAAACAGGAAAAGGAAACGTCATCGAATACCCACAGCTATATCTAAAAATTTCTTCACAGCTGTAAAACACTTATATTAATTTAAAAAGAATAATTTCCTTTATGAACAAATGCAATTTCATGCGATGAACTTTACTGATTTGAGACTTTAATGCTGATCAATAACAAAAAAATATCATTACAGATAATGGTGTACACACAAGTACTTTTATCAGCAAATCAGGAGCTTCCTCTTTCTGGATACCAATATACTTTGGACTAATTCCCTGCCCTCATTTGCAATGATACTGTATAAAGGTGTGTGGAACTCCTGAACAACTTCGGTTGAGTGGCATGGTCACTGACTAACTGCCACCATCATCTTCAGTTGTGTATTTAAGGTACACAACTATTGATTTAAAATATTCAGTAGGCATGGCTCTGATTGAAGAATTCCATTGTTAGCATTCATATGTATTTATTACTTTTATCTGTAGAAAATGAACGTAGTAAGCAATATTCAGTTCTAGATAGTTGCGTGTATTCCTGCATTTTACTGCATTGTGCTCAAGAGCCAATAATTTTGGTATGTTGATACAGGCAATAAAGGAAACTACAATAATGCTTAATGTAGCAGAAAAACAGTGCACAGATCAGACAGCAATGTTAAAGGAGAGGAGGGAAGAGGGAAGAAGAAAATGGTCTTAACATCATTTTGGCAGGTAACTTCACTGAAATGAAACTACCTGCAAAAATAAGGTCAGCAATTGTACCCTTCTAAGAATTTCTCAGCTTTAAGGTACGTATCCGGCAATAAAGAAATATATGCAACAAATAACTTTACGTTATAAAAAAATGGGCCTTCTAAACTACAGGACTCTAGTATAAAGCCAATGTAGAATGACATACATTTCCTTTAATGTACACAATTCCCAGTTGGTGGAAAACAAAAATACTGCTAGTTGTTTCATTGGTTACACTTTCTGATTTATTATAAAAGCTGTTGGCAGTCTCTACACTAAATACAGCCTTAAGAAGTGAAAAAGATGCCTTGAACACTACCTGAAGGCTTACTGAAAGCCAAGTCAGGCTATCAGAGGCCTGAAATGAAGAAGTACTGAAAAACATTACCACAATGATATGTTAAGATAACATTTGATACATAACTGGATAAATTCTACTTAGGAGACCAAAAAAAAAAAAAAAACAAACCACCACCCCTCCCCAAAAAAGTTGATTTTGTCTTGGCAGGTAAACATTCAAGAACAAAACCTGAAAAAAAGCCCACCAGGCATGAAGTACCATCTGGTGACCAGGATGCACCCTGGGGTCTAGGAGTAGGCACACGATGAACATCCATTTCCCAAATCATAGCAGGTATTCCCCCAACATGAAATACTGATCTAGGTTCTGGCTGTCCATTTCTTTTTTGCCCATTTCCAGCTTGTAAGTGTTATTTCACTTGTCTGGATCGCTAGGAAGATTTCGTCTAAGCATCAAGCTGACCTGAATAGCAGGCGATCCATTTTACAGCTCCAATTGGGTTAAATGTGACTGAGAGACATACAGCAGGGCACCACAAGCATACTCAATGCACCACAGGGAACCTTGTCCAGTTTAAACTGCCAATGGTGTAGCAATACCATCCTTTTATGCTTACAAACATGTTTAAAGAAATATGACAGGAGCTACTCATACTTTCAAAATGATTTTCACAGTAGCTAAAATTCAAACCTCTGCAGAAAGCCACTGCAAAAAGTTATGAACTACTTAGAACTCTATTTTTGATGCTTTCAGTTGGACTTAAATGCTCAGAGGTCTCATACTAGTTCTCTGCACAGCAGCAGTATCACCAAGCACTTGCCACTTGATACACTTTCTTTAAGTGCAGGCTAGCCCTTGAAGCAGTGAGTGTATAGCATATGGCTTGCATCCAAACCACCTCATGAAACTGAACGTCAATCAAAAAGTTGAGAGCGATCTACTTTTTTTTTTTTTTAAAGACAGGTAACCAGCACATTCTGAAATATTACCAGGTTAAAATTTCTAAACTGAGCCAAATTTGACAAGTGAGAGCAGTTATTTGAAGTACTTACTTGTACTGATATTGTCAGACTTGCTGCTTTTGGGAGCTGGCCTCTCACACTGTGTGCCTGACCAGTTGGCTGAACATCTAAAAGGATCCAATTAAGACGGTAAAGTTAATAGATGTCAGCTATTAACACACTAACCTATTAAAGAGACCACCAGTATCTTCTCAAGAGCTACACAAATGACAACAGTGATTCTGCAAAATAAACAATAAGCCTCATGGAAAGAGTTAGCAGTACTCTGCCAGGGCACTTACAACATTCTGAGTATGTTTTTAGTTTAAAACTACAGCTTTATGTCTTCAATTCCTGTCATTATCATGGCAATCTTCAATCCTGAATCCTTTTTTAAAATTCTTGAATAATAAAACTATGGGGATAATCAACAGTATATTAACGTCCTATTAAACCAATTACCACCTACAATGCAATAATGAAGGAACACTTGAGCAGGATCCATGAATAGCCAGCTTAGTCCAGCAAGGCTTATTTGCTAAGGCATTTTATTTGCACCATATTGTTTTAGGGTCAGCTTTGATCTAGAAGCTCTAACAGCCACGTCCATACTGTACAAAGCATCTCTGACTGGACATAAACTACTACAAGCATCCAGTAACGCACAGTATCCATACCAATTGGCTTCTTCCACTGTTCCGCTGTCCCCCGTTTCTCTGGATAGTGCAGAGTTTACTGTAGAATAGTTCTTACAAACCTGGTTATAATAATTTACTTGAACAATTAAGACTAATATTCACAAATTAACTAAGTCCTCTTTTGTTTGCTTTCAGATTTAAATGTTTTCCCAAAAATTCTGCAATATAATGGCTTTATCTTTTGAAATTATGAACTATAGAACTAGACATGTATTTGCAGAAATATATATGTGTGTGCGTGAGCAAGTGTGAAAGGTAAAAAAAAAGCTGTCTTGAAGGGACAGGAGTATCTATGGGCTTCAGAGGGCCCTGAATATGGTTTATGCTCAGAATACATGCTTCATGAGCCAGGTTCCTGGATGATTACACAGTTGTTCTTCTATAATTTCCTTCTGTGAATATCAATATGCAAATATTTCTTCAGTTGGGATGTGGAATACTCTCCATGCATACCAGCAAACACAAGGAGCCCATGTATTTAGACTCAGCAAATCCATCCAAAATGGAAACAAATACCTGAATGAAATTAAATTGCTTATTCATCCTGCTGTAAATATGATTACTTTTACTACAGAACCTCAGTCTCTCCTTATGGAAACAGCAGGAAGTCGTCACTTTTCATCTATCTCTGTTGCATATTGTGCAGTGAATCGTATTTTTTTTATATAACTCTTTTTGAATTATTTATGAATTTCAACATGGGTTATCTTTAGGAAAATGCAAGAGAGCATTACCTTGCACACAGTTCTAAAAACTACTGTTCTGTGATACCTTTCTAAGGATTTAACAAATTGCAGAATTTATAAGTGGACATGTTTAATGACTGACATTGATCTGTAATACAAAAAGTTTTGGAAAGGTACAAAATATTCCAGACAAGAACTGTGGAATTCTTGCATAAGAGCCCTAACCAGCTTTGCTGGTGATGCTTTTGACTCTCTTTTGTCTTTGCAGATCACTGCAGAAGAATGACAGTCAGTTTCTCTCTTTGCTCCTAAGCCTACTCCAGCACAATCCATCATCAAGGTAAATCCCTTTACGGGGTTTCACATTAAGTTTGAACTTTTTTGGGGGGAACTAATTTCATTTTTTGTAGCATATGCTATGAAAGTGCTTAATTCAACCTCTCCAGAGGTAAGGCCCAGATGGTCTTTAAAAACATGTTTGATGGACAGTTGATTCAAAAATTTTCACAGAATAGATAAATTGCATTATAATTTAGTAAGCTCTTCATGTTTATTGAAATAAGTCCATTTATTTAGATAAGGCAAATACACACTTACATATCCTCACCACAAAGGAATCCCTCAATTACTACGTAATTACACTAATTATGGTTCACAATGATGTATTTTAAAATTGAAACCCACTAATATTTCCACTTGCTTAAGGTCGCTTTAGAACATTCAAAGTCACATGGAACACAAGATTTTAATCTTTTAAATGCTGCATATGAACCATTTCTTTCAGATCCCTTTCTACCAATTATATCAAATGGAAATGATTACACTGACAGCGTATCTTACTAAAATAATATTCAAGGAACTCGTATTTTCAAAAGATCACTATTCAACATATGGCTGCAAAATAACTATTTCCATTTTTGTAGAGAAACACCATAAATCTTTATACTTAGAAAATTTTACTGGGATCCAAACTGTCGGCATGCGACAACCATAACATAAAGTCTTTATATTTCTTACTGAAAGTTTTGCGTCATTGCTGTTGGGGATTCAGCTCATGTGATTAAAGCTTGTTATGAGAGGCAATTTTCATTTAATACTGCACTACCGAAAGGGAAAGATTTCTTTGAGAATTAGACGTATCTTAACTTCATACCTAAATCCTTACATTGAAAGTTTCAAATGCTTCTGCTGTATAAGAGAATCATTAATATAAATCTGTCTTAAAACAGTTTGAAGAATATGAAATAGTGAGACTAGCAAAATAATCACCATGAAGCATGCAAGTATAAGCTTATGAGAAAATTTTGTATAATGTACAATTATGCTCTTCAAAATCTTGCAGCAGATATGGAACCACAACAGCTTGTGAAGAAAGAAATCCTACAGCTGTATATGTAACAAACAGAGGAACAAAGTAAAGTAGTAATATTAGCAGTTCTTTACCTACCTTGGCATTTTAATTGTAAAAGTCAGCATTACTGAAACTCTTCTGAGGCACTTGATAAAAGTCTCATAAAAACACAATAGCTAGTTGCTACTTCACTGTCATTTATTCCCAATATTTGCTGCCTCCAATACATTCGATGGGACTGAAGCTAACAGAATGGAAGACATTTCCTTGTACACTCAGAGGTAAAACAATAGCACTTTTATGGTACAACAAGCTAGTAAAGCCTTATTAGAAATAAAACCCAGGGGAAAGGTGTGCCATCTGCAAGGGAATTTGACACAAAATCTAGCCATGAGCAGGAACATGAATAATAGTGGTGTTGGTACATGGAGAACTGCTCATGTAGGAACATGGGAAATGAGCAGGTCTTAACCAGATTCAATTGTCTTCAGATACTATAGACAGAAATTGTCCTTAATGATAACATTTTCTGATATTGGGACATTTAAACTCAGACTGTTCTGCACCTAGCATGGGAACTGACTTCTGGTTCAATTTGATGCATAGTATTTTGTACCTTTCCAAATAATTTGGTATCAGGAGCTTCTGTTCTGTAGCATTGCTAATAATTGTATGGTGAGGGATAAGACTTTTTACAGGGGCTTATATTGATAGGATTAGGGGTAATGGGTTCAAACTGAAAGAAGATAGATTTAGTCTAGATGTAAGGAAGAAGTTTTCCACTCTGAGGGTGGTGAGTCACTGGAAGAGGTTGCCCCAAGAGGTTGAGTTCAAGACCAGGTTGGATGGGGCTTTGAGCAACCTGGTCTAGTGGGAGGTGTCCCTGCCCATGGCAGCGGGGTTGGAACTAGATGATCTTTTAGGTCCCTTCCAACCCAAGCCATTCCATGCTTTGCAGTACAGGCAAACAAAAAGGCATTAATGAAGCAGAACTACATAAAGCCACTGGTTTCATTGAAGGCATTCATATTATCAAGAACTGTGAAGAAAGAACAGTGATAATGCCTAATGAGAGCTGCACAAACAAATACAGATGGAAACAGATGGGGAGCTTGTCAGTGAAGGACGGGTTGGAGTCAGCTGAGTGGTACAAGCTGCTACACTGAACATCCTAAGGTGCAAACGTCCAGTCCCTAACAGAATTGGTGAACAGATCAAAGAGCAATAGTATCATAGAGAATGCCAATATAAAAAAGCAAAGGTAATAAATAAAGGTTGTACACTATCTGCTGTCCAGCTCATTAATAAAACCATGCTACAGCTTTCCCTGTTACAATTCAGTTATACATTTAGAAAAAGATGACTGCTTGGGAAACACATTCTAGGATCCAGACTGCCTATACAATGGTATTTGTTTTGAGGAAATAGTATTACAGAAGAGAGGTGTTTTAAAAACTTTATTTAAACTGAAATTATAAAGATGTCCTGCTTGTAATGAGGAATATAAAGAATTAAGATATTTACATTTCAGAGATTGTTCATGCTGCTGTTACAGAATCTATGCATGAGAGAAAATGTCTCTCCTCTATTTTTGTATAACCCTTACAGGTCAGTGCATTGAAACACTCTAAACTTAATTTTACGGTCACTTGACCAAAAGGAACCAGTTGACTATAAAATGTTTGAACAAATAAAAAAAACCTAGTAAAAATGCTAATTTGGTGGCAGTGTGCGTTTTTTTCACTTTTGTTTCTAAGATTTTTCTTTTTTTTTTTTTTGTGCCACAGGCATTGTCATAAAAATATAATACAGCAGGCATAATACGCAGTTAAAAGTGCTGTTGTAGACAACTGCTTTCCAACTCAATATAACAGTGTGTAACAAAAAAATGACAGAAAGCAGCATTGAAAGATTAGTCTAGAAGTGTAACAGAATCTGTGAAACAGTCATTACAAAATAGAGGTGGAAGGGGAACTGAAAGCGTTTTTTATCTATGAATAAAACTTCCTATCTTCCTTATTCAAAGTACTTTTCTAACTTTGCTTTTCTTTTTAGTCATGACATAGTAATATATAGTAATACATTCTAATGAAAGTATCCAGATTCACTATTTTAAGAACACTTACATTAAAATGTCACTGGAACATGTCTTATCATTAACATTAAAACTATTTGTAAGATGAGAGAAGGGATCATCTGGATTATAGTTATTTACTATCTGTATTAAATTGCATTGAAAGGTGGAAATCAAAATAATCCCTTTTTCCCCAAACTCTGTAGGATGAGATAAGATGACAAAATACTTGCACTAAACTATTCCTTACTAAAAGTTCAACAATACTTTTGGAAGTATGCTTTCCTTGTACAGGGAGCTGATACTATAGAGTTATACCCACAGATAAAACCTCAGAGATACAAAGAACTTTAATAACAATGAAACGCCAAAAAGCCCACCCAAACTTTGATCTTGATATCACACCTCGTACCTTCTCCTCTATTGTAGGGTTATTTTACAATAATAACTTTTCCTTAATTATATCATACATGAACAGATGACATTTTAGTATTTTGGTCTAATGAGCATTACTTGGCATCTTTGTAAGGAAAACAAAGTGAAGGAATTTGATGTAGAAGCCAAGGCATAGAAACTTAATGTTACTTGAAAATGAAATGCGGACCTTGCAATCCAATAAATTAAGAACAGGAAAATTGCATCATCCAAAAGCAGGCAAAACAACATAATATTAACTTTTGAGGAACCCAAAGAATCTTAAATATAGTAACAACATATATGAAAAAATTAAATGTGACTTTAAACCTGAATTTTAATTCATGCATGAAATTACTACATATAAATAATCATTCACAGTTGCTGCATGGTATTCACTGCAAAGGAACAAGCCTTCAGATGCAACTCAGCCTCTATCATCCCAAGGTATGAAAAAGAAGTAACTGAGGGTCATTAAACACCATGCTATTAACAACATGTACAATCATATGCTATACAAGTATTAACATAGAGTAAATATATAAAAGTTAAGCATGTCTATATGACCACTACTGTAGCTGAAATTACACTGAGCAACAAAGCAAAAGAAGAGATTGAAATGGTTAAAAAAATAAAAAAGAGAAATGACTGGATCAACAGGTATATGACAAACACACCTCTCTCTCCTTCTCACAGAGGCAAAGTAAGCAGCAATGTCCAGCAGCAGCTACTATGCAAGTTTTATCCAAACAGTTTTAAACTCATGGACAAAGGATTTCTGCACTACAGCCTAGCTAGTAGATGTTCAATGAAAAATATACATACTCCTCTTTTCTAAGGTCTTGTCATTTCTTCCTTTGAGCATGACTCTTCAAACACTATTTGCATTTAATTCTTAAACTACAAACTGGGTGAAAGATCTTCTAAAATATAAAGTTATAACCTGCTGATTATGTTCCCATTCAAGGCATTTACAATACAAAATACAAGGTATTTTTAGCTGAAATTATAAAGCTCTTGAATCTGTGTAATACTGTGAAATTCCTGTTGTAAGTGTAATCAGGGAGTTCATTAAATACACCCCAGGAAATCGTATGGAAAACATTTATTGCAGGATACTCGATAAAATTTTCTGTTCTCTGATTTACACTGTCTGTCATGGTTACAATCGTCTTCTACTCTTAGGCAGTCTCCTCCATGCTGCAATTGTTCTACACTGCAGTGGCTTCTTCTGCTGAACCTTCAGAAAGTGCCCATCAGGGCATTGCACAGTACAGTCTCTTTCTTGTCCACAACTGGACTATGGATGTGCCTTAACCTTTTTTTGAACAGAGGTTTGCCATTGCTATGAGTTTTACCTTTACTTGTGAACTTGCACATACATACAGCATTTGGACAAGTCATACATGTACTTACATAAAAACTGCCCGTAATTGAAGATTTTTCAACACAAAAGGAATGTCAGGATGAAGGTACAGCATCAGAGGAATATGAGCTGGAGGGAACACAGTCTTTCCTTTCTGATTTCCATGACACCACACACACACACATGTGCACACGTTCATATACCCACACACATAGGGTCTCTCTCTAACCAACTGGATGTAAAGCTGGCAAGAACATTTCCTATTTATTTCACTTCTGCAGGATTTTTTTTTCCATTTATCCACTTATCTTCCAAATTCAAGCTTCCTGTTACCACTTTCAAGAGAAGTTCTCTCCCCATTTGTTCACTACTGTCTTTAACCTATTACTCCATCAAAATTCTCAGTTTAAAAATGAAGTAATATTTTCATTCTCCACCTGTCACTTTTCAGTTTCCTGTTACCAAAGTTATGCTTTCATTCAAGCTTCTGTACTGTATATGCCTTTTAATTAATCTGGAAGACTGTTGATTTCTCTATCTCATTTGCTCTCAAAGTCATGCATCAACTTACTGCAAGCAATTAAACTATCCCAGATGACTTACACTTCATTATAGAAGAAATTATGTTCATTCTAATGTAGAAATACAACACAGACAACTTGAAGCTCTCTGAACAATCAACACATCTAGCTACAGGCAACTTATTTAATGCTGTACATTGTCCTTAGACATCAAGAATCTGTTTCTGATGACACCTAGGCAACACAGGCTCTGAACTGTAGACACACAGAATTGCACGCACCTCTGTGCAGAAAGTAACCTAAGAAGGAATAAATTACTGTCCTCTTAATTAGCCAGGATAACATAATCATTCTTCTTTCACCTTAAAAGTCCTCAGCCACAGTCTTGCGGCATTGCTCAGAAGCTCATTAGAGCATTTAAAAACTCTCCTTAAATTTAGTCTGGTTTAGTTAAGGATCAGTGTGAATTATATCTTCTACAAGTTTTGACTGTAAACTTATAAGAGAAACTATCCTTTGTTATGTTTCTATAATGCCTAGTGCAAGGGAGTTATGATTTGATCACATTTATTTGCAGATGCTAGTAAAAATAATACTACAAATAGACTCCATCTACATGCAGATGCAAATAGTAATAGCAATACAAATAAAAAGATGGAATTACAGCAACCTATAGTTAGACCGAAGGTATGAAAGAGACCAAGGTGATAGGGGCTAATATTCTGTATTAAAGAAATTGATAGAGCACTGCCAATGTAATAACCAATAACTATCTTGTATAGTTTAAAGTTTTAGGGTTTTTTTTCAACTCTCTTCATTGGTTTAATAACAACATATAATCTCTCCCTAAACCTTGCTTTTCTTGCATGAATGTATATGCAGTTAGGTAATAAGTGAGAAGGAAACAGAGAGGTAAATAGAGGTTATTATTATAATATAGAACAGATGGAACTAACAGTTTCTGAAATAAATAGAAAAAGCATTTTTTATTATTTCCCATCTGAATACAATCTTCTGTTCATTCTGTGTTCAATGGATTTGTGAAGTTACTGGAACAATTCAGACATACCTCATGTGCTTCTGTATCACATCACACACATCTCAACCTTCTAGTGAGTAGTACTACAGATATCCTTAAAAAACTTAGTATGCGACTGCTAAAAGAATAGTAACTACACGTAAAATACTTCTTCAAAAGACATCCTCAATGGTACATTTTTAAAAAAAGGTCAGTATCTCAAATTTTAACATTGTGATATTAAATTATCTTACAACATTTGTTATTGAGCAAAGACAGTGATGGAGCAGGGGAGAATGTTCTTTATATTCCTAAAACTAATGCTACAAATTAATAATCTAGATTGCATGGGACCTTATGTCCAAAGAGATATCACAGTATATTCTGTATCTTTTAGAATCCAACAGAGCTTTCACTGAAACTGGAAAACAACTTCACAAAATCTTCCTTTTTTGCTGGTTTATATGCAGCCACAGTGAGGCCTTAACTCATTTCTAAACTGGTTAGGTGAAAAGCACAATTTCTGTTTCACTGTACATAATATTTACTGCATTCAGATTTGAAAAAAACCTTGAGATAGGAAGATAAAATAAAAATGTAACCTAACAGTACAGGCTGGTAAAAGGAGAGTATGTTCTTAAAGGTTTATAGGTCCTCTGTATAATGATGGCTTTATGATTGCCCTTTAGAAGAGAGCAATCTTATTCTCTATTGTCTTTACTGAATGATAATAAGATATGGATTACGTATAAAGTTTTCAAGCTCAACTGATCTGGTTCTGTGTGAGAGAGGAGTTCTCTGTGAATGACAATACATCAGCCATTTCCTATTTCTTCTAAAAATCACCCACCCATGAACTGGACACTGGGTAAGAAAAACACTAGCCCTTAGGTAAGTGTCTCTCAGAGACCAGATACAGATGTTAGAACATGGCCAGACATGCAGGTTGGATGACAAACCACTCTCCCAAATGACGGAGCAGAACTTACAGAGAATATCTTTGGGACTCCTGTTCCCTAACACAATAACTCTTGTGAAGCGCAGGATTACTTCATTCCTTCCTGAGGACTTCTACTTTCCAGTATCAGGTTGGTAAAATGACGAACAATCTCCAGTGAATAATTGATTTGGTGCCAGAAAAACACAAGATACTGGGAACAACTGGAACTTGAACTGAGGTTGGCAAGGAGAACTGAGACATAAGGAGTTACACCTCTCCGTCTCTATCTATCACTGTAACTGTCTTCAACTCCATCAAACAACTTGTATTTGCTTCTCCTTCCTTTCCTCTAAGCCACCTTGGCTTTGATAAAAAAGAAACAATTTAGACGATTCTCTTAATTCCTAGACGCAGGCAGTGGTGGTGATACTAACCCAACAATTCATCTGAGAGACAATAGGAAGACCAGTCCTATCTATACTTATATTCTGAAAGTGAAGAAGTGAATTATGTACTTATGTATGGCACACAAGAGATACAAACTGTTGCAAGCAACCATGTCCCACAGAAAGCCTGATCAACAGACCCACTCCATACTTTCCAGGGTTTAAGTAGTGGTAGTTAGAAGACTAATCTACTTTCCAGTGAATTTACAACAGCTCAAGTCAAAGAGTTACACTGCTTGAGAACACTGACAAAGAAATAGTGTTCACATTTTTCAAAATACTTAGAAGATTATCCACGACACCTAGTCACTGTCATTGCTACCCAACAGACAACCACAGCACATCCCTACAGCATTTTATGTTTTCATAAACTATGCATTTAGATGAGAGAAGATTAAAGCTGTTGCAGTTATCCCAAGTGTAGGTCTTTGGCTCGTGATTTCAATTCTGACTTTTGCATCACAATTGTTGAGTAAAGTTGTGTTCACCTGACTGGTATTTCATATCTCTGTGTATGTCTCACAACATTTTAAAAGACTAAGGCTGTTTCTTTCCCTGATGAGGATTAAAGTTTTCTTTTTAGGAAATAGACCTAAAATCCTTCAGAGAAATACAGCATACAAATGTATCTATTTTATACTTTATTTTTTTTAAATCAGAGGAGAAGTCAAAGTTATGATGTGTCTCACATAGGTTTGTTAAACAGTTTCTATTTTACAACATTATTTCTATCAAGTTAACAGCACGATTTTGAATACAAGGAACTCCTGAAGTGGTACCTAAATAGCTCTTCTGTTCCTTTCCCTGTACAGATAAGAAATAGTTTTGGACTACAGAACATGTGCGACATCGCTATTTGCTGAATTTTATGCTGTGTAGGATTAACTTGGTAAAATATCTCAAAATACAAACCATAAAAGCCAAGCAGCATTTTCAGTATTTTCAATTGACTTATTAAAAATAAAGCATTCTGTTTCTTCCTCTAATGACACCGATACTCCAAAAGTATGTTTAAATATACTCATCAGTGCAACTATCAAAGTGTAAGTGTGTATTATTGAAACGAGCCCCCAGATTAAGTATATATTGTGAAATGTATGTGAATGTGCATGACTTGAACCAATGAACTGTGGCCTGAAATGATGTCACAGAATGTGCAGCATTAAGTGGAAGGTTAAACCTACTTGCATCTCGGTTCATTAAACGCAGTTAAAGTGCAAATTCCCTCATTCTGA
>VZZY01016874.1:0-11277 GCA_013400335.1 Eurystomus gularis
GGTCGGACCTCTGCGCTCTGGCCGCAACAGCATCCATGGGATTGCCTTTCCTCAAGGACCTGGATGCACCTGGTGGGTGATGTGAGAGGATGGAGGGGTCTTATGTGTACTGCAAGGGGACTTAATTTTGGATGAGAACAGCCAATGAATTATATTGTATGTTGTTAATTGTTAAATTGCTGCTGGGCATGACGTAGATGGTATAGAATAAGGGGTGGATAACGTCCTGATTCGGCTAGGATAGGGTTAATTTTCACCAGGAGCTGGGCTATTCGATACCATGCTGATATCATGTCCAGAACACCAGGGGCAGGCAGTCCAAGCCTCAGTCCAAGCCACAGCTTTGTCCCAGTCTGTATCCTCGCAGTCTATACACTTCTTGTCTCTCGCTTTGTGCATTGTTATCACTGTTATTGTTACTGTTGTTGTTCTGACTGTTCCTTTTGCATTGCTGTAGTAAATTCTCCTTATCTCAACCAGTGGGGTTTGCTTTTTCCTCCGTCTTTCCTTCATATCTGAGGGTGGGGCGGCAGCGGCCACGTGGTACCCAGGTCCCAGCAGGGTCTTAAACCACTGCATAGAGTAAGGTCACTTGGATTTGAAAACCGCCAAACGTGGAGATCCACAAATGCTTTGCAATCTCTTCCATTCCAGTGCTTAATTAACTTGCTGGGTAACCTCATACCCAGTTGAAACATCCCCTCAATTTATGTCCCCTGTCTTGTTCTCATCACTGTTTCTGTTTTCTCAGACACCACCTCAGAAGTACAGGAAGACTGGTGTTAGCCCCTGCCCTTAAGCTGCCTCCTCTCCAGGCTGAACAAGTGTCACTCCCTCAGCCTCTCCTTACAGGGAGAGACCCTGTGCCTTAGGGTCTGTGCTTCAGATCCTAATCTGAAATTTCTCCCTAACTGAACTCACTTGTTTATAAACATTGTCTTTACATCGTGTATGTCTGTGAAAAGTAGACACAGTGTTCCACATTCAGCATTGTAATGGTAAGCTCTGCCTACTTTCTACCAATCTGGGCAGATTGATCTGCTTTGAATTTCACATTGCTAAAAAAATGTGAATTCTTAAGAAAATCCATGCTTTCCTTATGGGTTTCAAATTTTTGTTAGACTCAGTACAGGAAGGACATGAACCTGTTGGAGTGGGTCCAGAGGAGGCCACAAAAACAGTCCTAGGGCTGGAACCCCTCTGCTGTGAGGCCAGTCTGAGAGAGTTGGGGTTGTTCAACCTGGAGAAGAGAGGGGTCCATGGAGATCTCAGCATGGCCTTTCGGTGCTTAAAGGAGGCCTGTAAGAAAGATGGGGACAGACTTTTGAGCAGGGCCTGTTGTGTCAGGACAAGGGGTGATGGTTTTAAACTAAAAGAAGGGAGATTTAGACTAGATAGAAGGAAGACATTTTTTTCCAGCAAGGGTGGTGAAACACTAGCCCAGGTTGCCCAGAGAGGTGGTAGATGCTCCATCTCTGGAAATGTAGTAGGTGAGGTTAAACAGGGCTCTGAGTAACTTGACCCAGTTGCAGATGGCCCAGATCACTGCAAGGGATGACCTTTAAAGGTCTCTTTCAGCTCAAAGTATTTTATGACTCTGTGATTCTATGACAGAGTTTACCTTCATGTCAACTTGAAAGCAGGATCATGTGCTCATCTTGTGAGCCTACAACTCTCTTACTTATCAATAATACATATGGTAGCAGAATGGGACTTTCAGATTAATATGCCTACAAATGTCCTAAGTATAGCCAGTCACTTCTCAAGAATTATGAAATTCTGGAGCCTACTGAACTGCCTAAACAGCAGTTGAGTTTTTCTGAAATTTCTCCCTAACTGGGTTACTCAGTATCTGGCCCTTCGGAACCAGTTTCAATTTCAGTTTCAATATAACAGTGAGGAAAATCTGTTTTATTTTGTGGCAGTCACAGAACTGGGGTATAAATATTTACCTTTGTCTTGTAAAGAGTGCCATGTAACATAAATAAATGAACACGCTCCTGAAAATTAAATGTTATGTTGCAACTAATTCATTTGGAGTCATTTAACAGTCACTGGATTTTACACTAATTGCTTTACGAGATTAATGAATTTACATAGCTATTTGAGTCTCACATTTCTCGGCAAAGCATATTTAAGGACCTAATAAAACTGGTGCACAAGCTTCATTTGATGTGAGACAACTTTAAAATGTCTGCCTAGAGACAAGGAATGCCATGCAATGAAGTTTTTCATGAGTAAGCTGTCCTGAATGTAAAAAGTCAAGTCAGAATTGTTTACTTTGAATTTTCTGGGTTTTTTCTTATTATATTAGTGGATGACTCAAATAGACTCAGTGTATAGAACTTTAGAGTATGTGCTGGTTTCTTCACATTATCAAGATAGAGTGCTGAGTCCTGACTTTTTTGGAGAATATATTTTAACAGATCTGTTCATGGGCAAAAAAGCTGAGCTTTTAAAGTTAGAGGTTAAAGTAGAGTTCATCTAGTAGAAAATGAACAATTCTAGATTCAAAAGGAAAGAGCATTAGTCTAAATTGTAATCATATGACTCTTGTTTTAATGAAGAGATCATTCATATTTAGACAAGTAACCTATACAACCAGGCATATCCCTGAAATGCATGGCTAAACTGAGAACACCACTTTCATCTCCATTGGAGCTTTTCTTTTTAAGCCACCAGGAATTCATGCTAGGAAAAAGAGCTGTGGGTATGCATTGCTATATTTAATATGTGTGTGTATATGTGCATGGTGTACCTGTCAGGAGTTTTGCAATTAGAACTGCAGCATGTGTGCAAAACCTCTATATGCTACATAGTCAAATTTCCAAAAAGAAAAGAATATACATTTAGGAGAACCCTGTAATAGTGGGAGATTCTTGATTCCGTGAGGTTGTTTATTTCTTGCCTATTTGGACATAAATCTTGCATGACAAGTTACTTTACATTTCCAGAAATGTCTGTGCACGTTGGTTGCATACATTTCACTGATTCTTATTTCAATACTGAGGCATGCTGCCTCCAAAGTCCAAAAACCACTTTTCTGCAGGATTAAATTAAACACTAAGATTTCTTCCATGTAGTTTTGCAGTTCTAACACAATTCGAGCTTTCTTAAACAATTATGAAGAAACAGGGAGATGATGCCACCAAGCATCATATATTTTTCACGTAAATCCTCCATTATTTTCATTGTAATTGACCATTCTCTTGCTCCTGTAAGTTGTTAGCTTTTTTCTGCCTAGAAGTTTGTAAGTACAGCTTTATGTACATGAGATGATAGTGTGTGTGTAGGGGATTTATATAAATGTGTCACTGTTAGTCACCAAGTCCTTTAGACAAAGGATGTGTTAAGCGATGTCTAATTAAAAGCTAGGAATGAAAGTCTTAAGATGCAGAAGAGAAAACTGTAGCTTATCATTTTGCACGCAGTTGAAACGACTGGTTCTGCATTGAAATACTCCTGCAGGCTATTTTCCACTGATTTTCATTAAAAAACCAGCAGCATTCTTTCTGTATTACACTGTTTTCTAGAGGAAGTAGCTGACTGCTAAACTGCTTAATGCTTCTTGCTGTTTATCCTGTTAACATCCTCAGTTGCTGCTTATAAAGGTATTTTCATGTATTATTGACTTCCAATTTAATACTAATTTGCAACAGAAAGAGCTGATCAAAATCATATAACGGGAAGACTACTCATATCTCAGTGCAGTGCACTGTTGCTATGGTAACCGAGAAGAACTGAGGTTTACACAATCACCAAAGTCTAGAATCATGCTGGGTGTTATATATATAATGTTAGGTATGTATACACACACAAACACACATCCACATACGCACACACATGCAGAGACACAGAAAATGTCTTCATGTAAGAGCTGTTGGCCATGCTGTGAAATGAAGACACTCCTTGTCCTTGTGT
The DNA here is from genome assembly GCA_013400335.1 of Eurystomus gularis. Classification (NCBI taxonomy): domain Eukaryota; kingdom Metazoa; phylum Chordata; class Aves; order Coraciiformes; family Coraciidae; genus Eurystomus; species Eurystomus gularis. The sequence continues at coordinate 3,922 of VZZY01016874.1, forward strand.
CTTGCCTGCCTCATGATCCATTGCTGAACAAACAGACAATTGACATTTCACATGTCTGATCAAGTAATTCTCATTGTAGATCCCTAAATTCTGTAGAAAGCCTTCAGTGCTGCCATTTACTTCAGTCAGGACCAGAATTCAATCCTGAGAGTCCTGGGGCATATGCTTCATCCCACTTTCAGCTGTTCTGTACTACACAGGCTTAAGGGATGTAGAAAGTAGGTGAAAATAGCAGAACCCTCCAGCATTCATGGACTCATCATGTAAAGAAGAACCTCTGTGCTCTGGAATATGTCACATGAGGGCAAGTTGTTTGAAATTTGTTCATTTCTATCCTCCAGTTGCACATTCTGTGTTTCATCTGTTTTGCTTAGTTAGATCAAAAAGTCTTCAGATCATTACATGTTTAAACAACAAATGAAAAAGATCTTGGTGTTGGATGGGTGTTGAGGATTGAAATAGTTTACTTGTAGAATACTAGAATTGGATCATTGCTTAAAATTAGGTTGAAATGAAACTTGTTTTGCTTTACTTTGCATGAGTAGCTGGATTTATTGAAGCCTTAGGCCACAAGTGGTGAATTTATGCTGAACTTACACTTAGTTACATGAAGAGAGGCCCCAAGGAAGCTGTATCCTGTGAAAAATAAGGTAGCCATATTCATCAGCAACAGCTGCATCCTCGAGATAAGAAAAGGAACTACCAGCCTGGAGACAGAGAAAGAATCCAATGAGGAACAAGAAGATCCTAGACCCAAATGTTACTATTGGACCAAACCATCGCATGAGGGGAAGGAAACTTACATTTTAAGGGTATTTGTTTGTTCAGAGTCCCTCTCCAGAGGCACTCAGCTCAAGCTGTTTTTCTGCTGCACCATCTGAATAAATTATTTTTATAAGATTCAGTGCCTGAGACTCTGCTATGGGAAACCAAGGGTGAAGAACCTTCTTTAACAATGGACCTTCAAGTGTCACTGACCTCAGGATCAGGAAGGAAGACTTGTCTCCCTCAGCTGACGAGTGAGCTTCTATATGCATGCAACTATATCGCTCTATTGTACAATTTCTGCAAATTCTTTCACCTTGTTCCATCTTCCCATGTTTCACCTTCTTTGTATATTTAAGGTATTAGGTTGGGAGTGGGAATGGCAACTGTGTCTTATTTTTTTTAAGCACATAGTTAAGCTTAAGGTTTTGGTTAGAATGGCATTTCTGTAGCAGGGCTGATAATCATAGTACCTATGAAGTTATGCTAGTACAATGTACACGAGTGACTAACTCAGTTTATGCCGTATTTTGCCATTTTTCCCATTACCACTTCTCTGAGGAAACCCTGTGAATCCATTATTTGCCATAGATGTTGACATAATTTTGATTTTATTGATAGAGTTTCAAAATTGTACTGATTATTGTATCTTGCTATTAATTATTGTTAGTTAATGTCACTAGCGTAGCATCATTTACAGTGATATGAATGGGATCAGTGTCAAACTGTCCTATCTGCTTTTTCCTAAAAATAGTAATAATCAGTTCACTGAAAAGTCTTCACAGAAATGCAAGTAATATTACTGAGCAGGAGAAAAAAATCACATGTATTTGAAGTTTCAACAGAATCTTATCTTTCAGTTCCATCCTTCTTAAAGGCTGTGTTGTTATTTATTTATTTATTTGATTATTTTGCAGTAACATATGATATATGAAAAAACCCACACCACAGACAGTTAGTGAGGCAATGGAATTTAACTGATGAGTGATTGTACCTCACTGCATTTCAGGAGCAAGTCTTTTCATATTTGTCAGTCATAAAGACATAAATGTTATCGAAGGCCGTTTCTCAAAACTGAAAACTTCAGAATGTAAAATACTGTTATTTTATTCTTCCAAAGCACCAACGTCTTTCAGTGAAGTTAAGCTCTTTAATTGGTCGTAGTCATGTCATTATCTGAGATGGGCTGTACACCAAGTCTGAGTGAGATTTCAGAAATTTTGAAAGTAACACTCAACTGGAAACACTTTCTTGTTAAATATGGTATTTCAGGTCCTTACCTCCCAACCTGACCCCTTTATAGCAATGCCTAAGGCAATGTAAAAGGGGGTAAAATCTTTTGTTCTAGTGAGTCATCCCAATCATTATGTGATCTTCCAGGTGTTTTAAGCGGTTGCAGTGAATGACAGTGATGGGGCAGAACATGGTTAGGATAGGCACTGATGAAGAGGGATGGTAAAGAACAAGTATACCATACAATTATCTGCAAAGGATGCAGAAAACTCTGTGGCTTGTAGGAGCAGCCAAGAAAAGCTTCTGAAACTTAAATACCTTTTGAGTGTCTCCAGCTCTGAAGAAACTCAATAACAGATTAATTCAAAGCCATGATTGCCCCTACATCTCTTGAACAATTATACTGCACCACAGAGAACTGTAGGAAATCTGTCTGTATGCAGATAGCTTTACAAATAGATATGCCTGTTTACATTTGCACTTAAAAATGTAGAAGTGAATATAAGCATACCTGAAATAACAACAAAGTGATTTTAAACAAGAAGGAACTGTAAAGTTTTAGAAGCTTATATATAAAACCCATGAAGTTCTTAAATTGCACTAAGATAACCATAGCTTATTAAATTTTGTAATTATCTTATTGCTGGACCTCTTATAAAAACAAATACAGCTCATTAACTTTCTTAGAAATACATTCTAAAATATTCTAATACATTTTACAAGTGATAGATACACACTATGAGTGAGTGTATTGTCAGACTTGGTTCATGACATGTCCAGTTTTAAGCATATATATGCCCCATCTGATTTATGTTTCAATTAAGTACATGTCTAATATCTTAAGGGACTGAAAACTGAAGACGTTTGTGAACTTGCAGCAAATACAGACATGAAGAGTATTTCAAGGAAAGTTGTCTATATTTTTTGACAACACTCTGGGAAGCATTACTCAAATCTGAACTGCACGAATAAAAGAAACCCAGTAAGGAGAAGGGGGTCAGTCTGGAACTCTTTGGTACAAATTTGGTGTTTGTAGATTACAAAACTGTGTTAATTGCTTTAATTAATTTTCATAATCATAAAGGAAACACATGAGATGAAAGAAAATTTTAAAAAACCCTCCAAAATTGCAACCACAATTCTATATCCAATATCTAGTATTGATTTTGTTTCATTATAGGTTCATATGTTGCATCATTCATTTGACTTCAGTGGAGCTGCTTCTGAGTTAGTATGGTGATAGCTATTGGATTGTCTATTTATGTATATATTGCAAGCTACAAACTTTCCTGTTCTTGCACATAAAATGCATTCAATCTTTGAAAACACTTCCCCCCCACCCTTAAAAAACCCCTTAGGATGAGGAATCGGGGCTTTCAAAGTGACACTGCACAGAATGTATTTTTTGAGTCTGTTTCAGTTTAAGACAAATAGGTAAAGGAAAGCTGTTAGTACATAATTTTTCACTGATTGACATGCTAAATTCCTCAGAGAATAACAAGCTGATGACAAAGTGAATAGTGGATGAGCTATCAGCGTTCTTGGTCATCCTTATGAAAAGGGTTAGTGCTAGCCAAGAGCCAAAGAGAAGCTACAAATGCTCTGAACTAGGGCAAAAAAGGCTGCTAGGGGGCACTCAGCTCATTGTAAAAGGAGAGTCCAAGGCAATGGTGGTTCAGAAGTGGCTGGCTCACTTCACTGCTGTGCCGTTCACAATTAGTCTTGATTCACTAAATCAAACAGATGCAAAAAGTTAGAAAGGGTGTGTGTATGTCTCTGTTATATAGATTAAAAGTAGGCAAGGGAATATGTGGGAAAACAAGTCCACAGATTTGGAGATAAATGACCAAGTTTCCATGTGGCTATGTAACCAACTATATTTGTGTTTTAAAAGATGTGACAGACAGAAGGAGCAGAAATTCCCCATATCTTTGTGGCAGTACGTAGAATTTGCTGACTGGCCACTTATTGTTTGTTTAGTTTGATGACTTTTTACATTAGCTGTATGACCCCCAAAGAAATCAAAATCCTTTGAACTTCAGGGCTACACATACTGATCCCCTAATCCAAGTTCACTTTTACAGACTGTATTTTATGCCACATCTGAAATCAGACAAATCCTTTTATCTGGTACCAGTAAAGTTACTGGAGTAGAAGATTATAGGCTTTTTTTCTAGACACAGCACTTGCTACTTTTCTTCAAAATGTGTTGGCAGCTACGCCTGTTAACTACCCCAGCAGTGACGGGGACAGTGGTGGACTTTACTCCCAGTAAGTCTTTAGAAGGAAAATAATTGGCCACTCTCTAAGCAGTCTTTGTGCTGAGAGGCACAAGTGATGTGCTAATGCCCTGAAAGCTGGAATGGCTCCTGACTACCCTGTGTAAGTGTGGAGAAAATGTGGGTTCCCATGTGGTGTGGACTATCAGCACTACTTTCCCCTGGTGATGATGGAGAACCAGACATGCAGCAGAACACAGGTAGTTTGCCTGGGAGAATATGTATTAATTCCAAACTAGGTTCTATCCACAGTAAGAACAACTTCATGAGTGAGGAAAAAAAAAAATATTGTCAGTCCTGTGAGAAGTATTCCCAGAATTTTGGCCAAATTGATCACATAGCCTGTTAAAGAAATTCACCAATCTTTTTGCCATCAAAGTGTGCACATAACATGAAAGAAAGCACAAGCAGCTCCACAAATAATGTGCACAATGCTCCTATGATATAGTGAGAAATGGACCTACATGGTTATGGATCTGATTACACTTTTGGTGTGCTGGGACTGCTGGGAAATAAGATAGCAGAGAGGTTCCTGTTAATTTATGTGGGCCTAATAAACTGTCCTTGGTACTATGCATCGAATCTGTAAGTATTTACTTTTGGGCATATGTCATAGGGTCTCAAATATCCCATTGGTCAGTCAGGGTCAGCTGCCTCAGCTGTGTCCCCTCCCAACTGCTTGCGCACTGCCAGACTACTTGCTGGTGGGCTGGGGTGAGGAGGATAAAAGGCCTTGACTCTGTGCAAGTGCTGCTCAGCACTTGCACAAAACATCCTTGTGTTATCAGCACTGTTTCCAGCACAAATCCAAAGCACAGCCCCAGAGCAGCTACTGCGAAGAAAATTAACTCAACCCCAGCCAAAACCAGTACATCCAGTTAGAATTATTCTAACCCTCAATGGTTCAATATTCAGCTCAAACTATACACACAAACTTTCTAGTATCTATTACTTTCTCTCATTTTATGCTCACCTTTCCACCGCTTCACTGGGTCTGGTGAAGAGAGGATGGGGTACTGTCATCAGTACCTCAAATCCTTTGTGGACTAGGTAGGGTGTTGATGTTGCGTCCTCCTTCTCACTCTTGGCTCTGTCTGGAGACATTTTTGTATGTTCACTGACACACTCTGCACCTTTTTCTTCTTTCATAGCATGTATCAGCTTCATAACTCTTCCAGGTCCCATTCTTATCTATTATATGATTATAAGTAAAATACTCGTGTTTCAAAGGAAAAGACTTTTGTGACTGTCATTTCATAATGTTTAACTTTATCTATGACAGCCACTGCACAGTGAGTCTTCACATAGAAACAGTGCTGGTTATTAATTTTGAGGAATATCTTATTCCATAAGCAATCTGCTATTTCAGTAATTGTGATTTGATTATGGATGTTGATAGAGCTTTCTGGTGAGCATAAATTCAGGAGATATTAGTCCTGAAGAAGTGCTTCCTCCAGCAGCTTCAGGTATTATGTTATAAAATAAAAACAAAGATTTGAAATTGAACGTGTTCAGAAGAGGGCCACAAAGATGATCCAAGGGCTGGAGCACCTTTGCTACGAGGACAGGCTGCGGGACCTGGGGTTGTTCAGTCTTGAAAAGAGAAGACTTCGGGGGGACCTAATAGCTGCCTTCCAGTACCTGAAGGGAACCTACAGGAAGGCTGGGGAGACACTTTTTACAAGAGCGTCCACTGATAGGACAAGGGGTAATGGGTATAAGTTGAAGGAGAATAGATTTAGATTAGATCTTAGGAAGAAATTCTTCAGTACGAGGGTGGCAAGACTTTGGAATAAATTGCCCAGAGATGTTGTGGCTGCCCCCTCCCTGGAGGTGTTCAAAGCCAGGTTGGACAGAGCCTTGAGTAGCCTGATCTAGTTGAGAGATGTCCCTGCCCATGACAGGGAGGTTGGATTAAATGATCTCTAAGGTCCTTCCAACCTAGGCCATTCTATGATTCTATGATTCTATGAAATATTTTATAAAATAACTGCATTTGTACACTTCTTAAATCATTGTAACTTTAAAAGTTCATGCGTCCATTATAGAAAGGATTATTTTCTATGTCTCTTTAAATAACATCAGAAAAAGTCCAATTTTAGGTCTCCATATGTTTTCTGTGAGATATAATTAACACATTTCTTAAACTAGGAATCTCATTATATTGATGGTGAGAAAAAGCACATAAATTCTTGGAATTTTTCAAGTTCCTCTCTTAAACTTACATCTCCTACTGCATTTTCTTTCTTAGAGTTCTGCTTATCTTTTAACATTTCTTTTAATGACCATGTAGGAATAATACTTTGTAAAACCTCAAAACAAGCAAACTAGATCACAAAAGAAAATTTCTCTACAACATAGAATTCGATGTTCCATGATGCTTTTGCTCCTGTTCCTTTGCTTTTGTGAATTTGAATGGCAGAATCCTGCTAGTTACTGATACAATGTTAAGTGCCTTCCACAAGGGATTTAATATAATCTGAGGCTTCCAGCCTACACACGACAATAGATGCGACAAATGAACCAACAAAATCAAACATGTAGAGGTTTAGGTAGTAAATATAGAAGATCTGAGAAGGCGCAGTGCAAGTCTGAACGTAGGGATTAATACGCCTAAACAATTGCTGATGAGCACTATGAAAAATAAAGTCTGGATTGTCTTTGTATGGCTGAAACACCTGAGAAAGAAACAAATGCATTGATTCTTTTTCTCTCCTTGTACTACTAAATATCATATATGTTTCTAAAGACCAGGCATAAATTTGCTGGACAAAGATAAGAGAATTAAGGTAGACCTGTTTGGGTGGGTACAGACAGGCATGAGCATTCTTTGGCTTGCTTCATATTGGCTGATCAGGAAACCAGCCACTGTGCCATGTTCTGAATTCCATGTTCTTGGAGTTATTTGCATAAATTCCACCAGAATTGTCTTTTATGTGTTTGGGTCTTATCACAGAATCGTTTGGGCTGCAAAAGACCTCTAGGATCATCTAGTCCAACATCTCCCTGAGCACTAGATCACATCCCAAAGTGCCACATGTACCCGTTTTTTTAATAACCTCCAGGGATGATGACTCCA